>CM042417.1:26825678-26938178 GCA_023634145.1 Thymallus thymallus | reverse complement strand
CACAACCCTTACTCCTGCTGAGAACCCTTCCTCTATCAGTCCTAGGCTGCATCCCAAATCACAGCCTATTCCATAATTTAGTGCACTTTAGTGACCAAAGGCCTCTGGTCAAAAGTAGGAATAGGGTGACATTAGGCACAAGGCCCTGCTGTGGGCGACGGCTGGCTGGGAGGAGAGGGATGCATCTGGGTGGGGGGTGTGGGGGGGGGTTGGATGGTGGGCGAGGGTTGGATGGTGGGGGTGGTGGATGTGGTGGGCTTTTCACCCCTTCCTTCGACTGCACAGTAGCCTATACAGTACATATGGAGAGAGACCGTCCACAGAAGTCAGAAGTGCCTGCATGGACCAGCAACGTGACCAGCAGCGTGACCGGGGAGCGTAGCTGTCTGATAAGCGAAGGTAAGAGAGGGACGCTTGTGGAGCGAGGTCCTTCAGCAGGGGGTAGGAGGTGAGGCTGGCCCCCGGTGTGCCTGTGTCTGGGTCCGGGTCCTACTGGAGTGCAGAACAAACACCTCATCCAGGGGGACCCTGTGGAGGGCTGGAGGGCCCTCGTCTAGAATAAAGAGAAGAGAGGGATAAAGGAAAGAAAAGGGGGAGCAGGGAGAGCAGGGCCTAGCTCACCCCAGGACACTCACAAAGACATACAGTGCCTTCAGAAAGTATTCACACATCTTGACTTTTTCCACATTTTCTTGTTAGAATTGGGATTAAAAGGTATTTAACTAATTTTTTGTCAATTATCTACAGTAAGTATTCTGTAATGCCAAAGTGTAAGAAAAATTCTAACATTTGTAAAAAAAATAAATAAAAAAAAAATAATAATAATAATAATAATAATGATTAGATAAGTATTCAAACCCCTGAGTCAATACGTGGAAGAATCACCTTTGACGGCGATTACAGCTCAGTCTTTTTTAGTCTTTCTGGGTAAGTCTCTAAGAGCTTTCCACACCTGGATTGTGCAACATTTGGCCATTCATCTTTTCAAAGCTCTGTCTAATTGTTTGTTGAATAATCCAATCAAATCAAACTTTATTTGTCACCTGCGCCGAATACAACAGGTGTAGACCTTACAGTGAAATGCTTACTTACAAGTTTTTTTTTTAAGTCCAGTGAGTGTGTGTTGGAGTATCAGTGTAGTATGTGTGAGTGTGTGGGTAGAGTCCATTGAGTGTGTGTTGGAGTATCAGTGTAGTATGTGTGAGTGTGTGAGTAGAGTCCAGTGAGTGTGTGTTGGAGTGTCAGTGTAGTATGTGTGAGTGTGTGAGTAGAGTCCAGTGAGTGTGTGTTGGAGTGACTATGCATAGATAATAGACAGCGGGTAGCAGCAGTGTGTCAATGTAAATAGTCTGGGTGGCCATTTGATTAATTGCTCAGCATCCTTTTGGCTTGGGGGTAGAAGCTGTTAAGAAGCATTTTGGTCCAATACTTGGCGCTCCGGTACTGCTTGCCGTGCCGGTAGCAGAGAGAACAGTCTATGACTTGGGTGACTGGAGTCTTTGACAATTTTTTTTAGCTTTCCTATGACACCGCATAGAATATACAGTAAGTCCTGAATGGCAGGAAGCTTGACCCGAGTGATTTACTGGGCTGTACGCACTACCCTCTGTAGTGCCTTATTGTCAGATGCCGAGCAGTTGCCATACCAGGCGGTGATGCAACCGGTCAGGATGCTCTCGACGGTGCAGATGTAGACATTTTTGAGGATCTGTGGACCCATGCCAAATTTTTTCAGTCTCCTGAGGGGGGAAAAGTATTGTTGTGCCCTTTTCACGGTTCCGTTTGAACCATGATAGTTCGTTGGTGATGTGGACACCAAAGAACTTGAAACTCTCGACCCGCTCCACTACAGCCCCGTCGATGTTAATGGGGGCCTGTTCGGGCCGCCTTTTCCTGTAGTCCATGTTGATGTGAGCCATGACCAGCCTTTCAGGGTGGTAATCATTTAGGCAGGTTACCTTCACTTCCTTGGGCACAGGGACTATGATCGTCTGCTTGAAACATGTAGGTATTTCAGACTCGGTCAAGGAGAGGTTATAAATGTCATTAAAGAAACTTGCCAGTTGGTCCGCACATGCTTTGAGTACACGTCCTGGTAATCTGTGAATGTTGACCTGTTTAAAGGTCTTGCTCACATCGGCTACCTAGAGCGTTATCACACAGTTGTCTGGAACAGCTGGTGCTCTCATACATGCTTCAGTGTTGCTTGTCTCAAAGTGAGCATTAAAGGCATTTAGCTCATCTGGTAGGCTCGCGCCACTTGGCAGCTTGCGGCTGGATATCCCTTCGTAGTCTGTAATAGTTTTCAAGCCTTGCCACATCCGAGCCGGTGTAGTAGGACTCAATCTTAATCCTGTATTGACACTTTGCCTGTTTGATGGTTCGTCTCATTCGCAATCTACCTAGGACAGGTCGTCCCACCAAATTCAGCACAAGAGCTGACCGATAGATGCTCATAGAAGTCTCTAAGAACCCCAGGGTAACATCAATGGATCTACTTTGCTGCCTCAGGGCCTGGCCAACTTGCCATCATTGAGTCAACCATGAATTCTATATTGTACCAGAGAATTCTTGAGGAGAATATGGGGCCATCTGTCAAAAAGCTGAAGCTGAACCAAACATGGATCTTGCAACAAGGACAATGATCCAAAACACAAAGGCAAAGCTTCAAAAGAATGGCTCAAAAAGAAGAAATGGAGGGTTATGGAATGGCCGAGTCAAAGACCAGATCTTAATCCTATCGAAATGCTGAGGGGGGACATGAAGCGGGCTGTGCATGCAAGAAAGCCCTGGAACATAAAGAAGAGTGGGCGGAAAGTTCCTCCCAGTCGATATAAGAGACTGATAGACAGTTACGAGAAACGTCTACATGAAGTTATTTCAGCCAAAGAGGGCAACACAAGCCCTCTGCACTATGGAATTGTATTTCTGTTGATTTTTGATGAATAAATGATTGAAAAGTATAATCTTTCAGTGTCACTTGTTAAATTAAGTTACCTTTATCTGTCAATAGTGTTGAAGTGAAGATTACATATCCATCTGTCCAGGGGGTGAACTTACTTTTTCACATTACTCTAAGTGAATTTGTCCAAATACTTATGACCTTCAAACGGGCGAACTAGATGCATAAAATGATTTAATTTCTAAACCAGGGGTTCTCAATGTTATTATTATTATTTTATATTAAATTACAATGCTCAATCAATTATCTATTTTTCAACTCAATACTGTACTTATATTCCTCCCAAAATGATGTTTTTTCCATAAATACACTGTAATTTAATCTTGAAAACTGCAAAGTTTTCTCTCTGCCTCGTGGACAAAATGTGTAGAATTACAGGAAATTAGCTTGAACACTGCAAAATGTTCTCTCCAATGCCAAGAGGCGAGCCTTTAAAATCCCGAGACTAGTCCGGCCATGCACTGACAAAGTCATAGTAAAACTCCTTATATGCTATGTTAATCTCAATTGATTTGTGTTCTGAATGTGAATTTCCTATCACAAAAGGGGTCCCCTGTTATAAACTGTAAAACAGATATATACAGTGGGGAGAACAAGTATTTGATACACTGCCGATTTTGCAGGTTTTCCTACTTACAAAGCATGTAGAAGTCTGTCATTTTTATCATAGGTACACTTCAACTGTGAGTGACGGAATCTAAAACAAAAATCCAGAAAATCACATTGTATGATTTTTAAGTAATTAATTTGCATTTTATTGCATGACATAAGTATTTGATACATCAGAAAAGCAGAACTTAATATTTGGTACAGAAACCTTTGTTTGCAATTACAGAGATCATACGTTTCCTGTAGTTCTTGACCAGGTTTGCACACACTGCAGCAGGGATTTTGGCCCATTCCTCCATACAGACCTTCTCCAGATCCTTCAGGTTTCGGGGCTGTCGCTGGGCAATACAGACTTTCAGCTCCCTCCAAAGATTTTCTATTGGGTTCAGGTCTGGAGACTGGCTAGGCCACTCCAGGACCTTGAGATGCTTCTTACGGAGCCACTCCTTAGTTGCCCTGGCTGTGTGTTCCGGGTCGTTGTCATGCTGGAAGACCCAGCCACACCCATCTTCAATGCTCTTACTGAGGGAAGGAGGTTGTTGGCCAAGATCTCGCGATACGTGGCCCCATCCATCCTCCCCTCAATACGGTGCAGTCGTCCTGTCCCCTTTGCAGAAAAGCATCCCCAAAGAATGATGTTTCCACCTCCATGCTTCACGGTTGGGATGGTGTTCTTTTTTTGTCTCATCAGACCAAATGACCTTCTCCCATTCCTCCTCTGGATCATCCAGATGGTCATTGGCAAACTTCAGACGGGCCTGGACATGCACTGGCTTGAGCAGGGAGACCTTGCGTGCGCTGCAGGATTTTAATCCATGACGGCGTAGTGTGTTACTAATGGTTTTCTTTGAGACTATGGTCCCAGCTCTCTTCAGGTCATTGACCAGGTCCTGCCGTGTAGTTCTGGGCTGATCCCTCACCTTCCTCATGATCATTGATGCCCCACGAGGTGAGATCTTGCATGGTGCCCCAGACCGAGGGAGATTGACCGTCATCTTGAACTTCTTCCATTTTCTAATAATTGCGCCAACAGTTGTTGCCTTCTCACCAAGCTGCTTGCCTATTGTCCTGTAGCCCATCCCAGCCTTGTGCAGGTCTACAATTGTATCCCTGATGTCCTTACACAGCTCTCTGGTCTTGGCCATTGTGGAGAGGTTGGAGTCTGTTTGATTGAGTGTGTGGACAGGTGTCTTTTATACAGGTAACAAGTTCAAACAGGTGCAGTTAATACAGGTAATGAGTGGAGAACAGGAGGGCTTCTTAAAGAAAAACTAACAGGTCTGTGAGAGCTGGAATTCTTACTAGTTGGTAGGTGATCAAATACTTATGTCATGCAATAAAATGCAAATTAATTATTTAAAAATCATACAATGTGATTTTCTGGATTTTTGTTTTAGATTCCCTCTCTCACAGTTGAAGTGTACCTATGATAAAAATTACAGACCTCTACATGCTTTGTAAGTAGGAAAACCTGCAAAATCGGCAGTGTATCAAATACTTGTTCTCCCCACTGTATATATATAAATACCCTCAAAGAAAAGGTGACATTCTGTACTGTCGCCTCATATGAAACATTTTGATATCAAATCCAAAATGCTGGACTTTAGAGACAAATTAATGGTTTTAGCTTCACTGTCTAAATAAATACGTAGGAAACTGTTCCACATAGACCTATGCACCCGCACACTCACCTACCTATACCCCCTCAAAGGCACATATGCACCCGCACACTCACCTACCTATACCCCCTCAAAGGCACATATGCACCCGCACACTCACCTACCTATACCCCCTCAAAGGCACATATGCACCAGTAGACTTCTGTTTATTCCCCCCAGCCTGCCTCGGGAAAACATTCATCAGGTCGGGACTGCTATATTGTTCCAGAGACACGTCGTAGAAAACAACTAACTCCTTTGTTTATTTTTTCAATTCTCTCTCTCTCTCTCTCTCTCTCTCTCTCTCTCTCTCTCTCTCTCGCTCTCTCTCTCTCTCTCTCTCTCTCTCGCTCTCTCTCTCTGAAGGGGGACTGTCAGCCTGTGAAAGCATATGGTGGAATAGGGTTGCAGCTGTTTTGTTGGGATGAAACATTTTCTACGCTTGCTCTGCAATGTCCACTTGTTACACTGGCTATGAAATGCTTATGGATAGAAAACCTTCAACATACAATGTCACAAAAGGGCTTCTCTGACTAGTGGTCGCAGTGCCAGAACAGAGAATGTCAGACCGTTCGGGTAAGCGAATCAGTTATTTAACTCGTCCTGCCAACATCTCTTCCCATCGCCACTGATTCAGCTTGAATGACATATAGAATTACAGTATATTCACTGTGATGTAGAAGCTTCTCTCATTGAAAAGTTTTAGAGAAACTAACAAACTATGAAAAGGTCTTGTTCTGTTGCAGAGTAATTACTGTAAATGGTATATCTCCATAGAAACTGTCCATGTAAACTTGTGTTATTAGGTCTTGGAGTTCAGCTAATATGGACAATAAATGCTTTAAACTCTGGCTAACCTCCAGGCATAAATTAATCTACACGCAAAAGGTGAGCATTTCTCCGAAGCATGACAATGAAGGTTCAGTACATACGTACAACACTGGTCTGAGATAACATTGGTCTGTACACAACATACTACTGAAAGTCAACTGCATGTACATATTCTAAGAAAATTAATTCCCTTGTAATTCAGTTAGTTAACCCCATGAGTTACAGTACGTCAATCTCAATCCCATGCACTAACTCAACTAGAATCTAGTTGACAGCCGAGTTCTCTGAAAACACACTGTTGTGCTTGCAGTTCTTTAGAAATTGTGTGTTAAATAAAAATGTAATGGATCTGAAAGGAAGCTCAGCTATTCTTAGACCCAAATTGGAAAAAGACGATTATATCAACTCACAAGTACAGAATGTGTCCGAAAAGCATTTTAAAGCAAAGAAAAGCAAGAAATGGATGGCCTTGCTTCATAAAACAAACTTTCTGAACAGCCAACACCGGCAACTTTCTGTAACTTTATTTCACTGGGAAAGGAAGTGAGTCATGTAGAGAGTAGACCAGAGCCCATGACTGACAGCTCAGAAAGAGAAAGATGAACTTTGATGTGAAGGAGTGTAATCCGACCCTATTGATTGTGTAAGAGAGTTGCTGAGACTGTGTGAGGACTGTCTAATGTATTCACAGCACCATACACAGGATCTGCTGCTGCTGCTGCTGCTCTCTCGGCTTTGAGGCACAGCTCTCCCTCTGCATGCTAATTATTAGACCGTGCTTAATCACACAAAGACACAGAGGGTCTGGGTACACATGCACAAGCACATGCAAGTACAGAGTAATGACTGTGCTTGTCTAATTCATATATGCTCTTTGTATATAACAGCTATGGTGGTGTGGTAGTAAGGGCATCTTAAAAATGAATGCTTTCAATATGGAGTGAGGAGAGTGGGGATGCAGTGAAAAATACGTAAAGTGTGAAGGCCACTGGGTGATGTGTTCACTTAAACAGGCCTCAGACCAGCTTTTATGAGGCCATCAGGCTTTTAAGACTGGTTTTATGAGATATTAGCTAACCTGACTCTCTGAAGGGTACAGGGAAAGTGACCTGTATGATTATGCCGCTTAGGCCTTCCCTATAACACTAGCTGCTATTAAACTTGTTTATAGAGATGACTACCAAAATACCTGATCCAAGTATAGGTTAACTTTAGGAAATATGAAGTTCATAACTGTCTTTCGCATCAAGTACTCTTACTATACGTTGGCCACAGTACCCAGAGGTCTTGAGATGGTGAAAAGGAAAGTCACCACCATCACAGGTTGTAGTAAATACCACTCAAAAGCACACTAGAGACATATGGAGAAGTTGCCGGAAGGTGGACTAGACAACCGTCAGCACTTAGACAACGAGGAGCCGAGAGGATTTAGTGACAAGCTCCAGCCTCAGTCGGCCAAGTGTGAATGCCTGGGGTGTGTGTGTGTGTGTGTGTGTGTGTGCGCGTGCATGCGTGTGAGTGGATGACATGAGCGCCAAGGACGAAATGGAGGCCAAGTATGAAGTTTTAACTGCCTGCTAAATGAGAGAACGTTAACTCAGGATAGAGAGGTACCAAACCAAGCTAATGGCTTTATCAAGCTGGAACACCAGAGAGGAAGAGGAGGAATGGGGCTGGTGAGGGAAAGAAGGGAGGGAGGAGAGACTGGATCCACCTTCCTTGGTTCCTTATGTCCTTGTTTCCAGACCAGATTTCTCCCTCTCAGAGGGAATGGCGGTCCCGCAAGTGTCTCCTGTGACTGTGCTTCCAAGGCGTCTCTCCTCCCCAGGTCCGTCTGTTTTCAGCTCACCACACAGCTGCTTGACCCTGCATAAAACAGACTACCACGCCAGGCAGTGTAACTCTCCTTTTACTACAGACGCCATGCCGTGCTGTGTCGTGCCCACTTTTTACTGTTTCATCCTTCAGCTGTTCCTTCCCTCTCTCCTTCCTGGAACCTGCTGGCAACACATTTAAGAGGCACCAATGTGTTAGATCCAGTAGTGCCAAAGTTACAGTAGCAAAAAAGCAGAGATGTGAGACTGGAGAATAATGAAAGGGAAAAGAAGCTAGCACAGTAGGCCGGGCCTCGAGATGAGTGAATAAAAGGAATACCAGGGACGGTAACAGTAATACTTTCCTTTCTGCGTTAATGGAGAATATGCTGCTTTGCTCCTTAGTGATGCCAACGAGAATATGAAATACATGCCGGTCTCTCTTTTTCCTCATCTCACATTTCAAGAGGTTTGCAATTTTAGCTTATGACGCAGACAAACTAATGGGGAATGATATTTACATTGACTGGTTCTGGTCCTCTAGAGGATATATATGTGTCCCAAATGGCACCATCTTCCCTATATAGTGCACTCCTTTAGACTAGTCCCAAATGGCACCATCTTCCCTATATAGTGCACTCCTTTAGACCAGTGCCCAATTGGCCTTGGCCAAACGTAGTGCACTATATAGGGATGAGGGTGCCATTTGGGACTGGTCTATGAGAGGCCATCTTTCACTGCCAGGGCCACATAATCACACAACAGTAATCAGACTGACGACGAACCAATTATGGTACACTTAATGCAAAAAGACTTAGCACTTAATGTGAATGGATGGACACGTCTACTCCAGCTATGAGAGTACACATGCATTTGACCTCAGACTCAATGGCTCTCTGGCACAGCCTATACTGAAAAACCAGAGAAATAAGCCGACATTCACTACCGTTCTACAAGCTGAATTAAAGGTATTGGATTTCAAATGGGCCTAAGTAATGGTATATTGCCATACATTTCTAATATATAGAGACATGTATTTGTATTCTACATCTGGTGTGTGATTTCCTAAGGAAGGATTACCTCCTATTTTGGACGGCTTATCCGTATAGGGCATTTCTAGCCATATATCCCAGCTGCATCACAAATGGCCCCCTATTCCCTACCTAGGGCACTACTTTTGACGAGAATCATATGGGTCTTGGTCAAAAGTAGTGCACTATATAGGGAATAAGGTGCCATTTGGGATGCAACCCAATTTACACTGCCATTACAAGGCCTAATAAGCTGAGCAGATATCCTGCCGTCTGTTAGCCTTGTTAGCGCAGCAGCTATGCCACAGGTCTCTGCATGACTGGCTGGGAACTTTCAGCATCTGTACCTGTAATCTACTTTATCCGACCACGACACCATACAGCGCAGACATTCACTCCCCCATATATCAATGGCTGCCACCTAGTGGGTGACCTTGCAGGAGCCTGTGACCTATTGAGGATTCAAGGATCCCATACACCCACACAGGAACACACACTCACATGGCCGTGTAAATGGGGCTGCATCCCAAATGGGGCTGCATCCCCTATTCCCTATATAGTGTACTGCCGTTTGTTATTATCTGTTGTTATTATTTTTTATTGGTCTATTTCAATTTGTCCTGCATTGTTGGAGCTCGGAGCCCAAACATTTTACTGTAATTACACAAGCAACACTATATATATGTCTCTATTCAACTCTCTAATCTAATCTCTAATCACACTCACTCCCCCCACCATCAAATCAAATCAAATGTATTGGTCACATACACGTGGTTAGCAGATGTTATTGGGGGTGTATTGAAATGCTTGTGCTTATAGCTCCGACTGTGCAGTAATATCGCACAAGTAATATCTAACAGTTTCACAACATATACCCAAATACACACAAATCTAAGTAAGGAATGGATTGAGAATATATACACTGCATATATGTCAAGGCGGCATTGGACTAAGATACAGTGGCATAGTAAGCTTTATAGTATGCAGTATACACATAAGAGATTGGTGATGCAGTATGTAAACACGATTAGGTGACTAAGATACCGAAGAATAGTATAGCGTACAGTTTAATCATATGAGATGAGTAGTGCAAGATACAGAAACATTATTAAAGTGACTAGTGTTTAATTTCCTTAAAGTGGCCGGTGATTTCTAATCTATGTCTATAGGCAGCAGTCTCTGATGTTCTAGAGATGGCTGTTTAGCAGTCAGTGGCGTATAGAGTACAATACAGTATATACATATGAGATAGGTGATGCAATATGTACACACAATTAGAGTGACTAAGATACTGTAGAATAGTGTAGAGTGCAGTTTATACATAGAGATTAGTGAAGCAGATACAGATACATTATTAAAGTGGCTAGTGTTCTATTACTTAAAGTGGCCAGTGATTTCTGGTGTGTTAGTGATGGCTGTTTAACAGTCTGATGGCCTTGAGATAGAAGCTGTTTTTCAGTCTCTCGGTCCCAGCTTTCATGCACCTGTACTGGCTCGGGTGGTTGATGTCTTTGATGATCTTTTTGGCCTTCCTGTGGCATCGGGTGCTGTTGGTGTCCAGGAGGGCGGAAAGTTTTCCCCCCGTAGTGCGTTGGACAGACCGCACCACCCTTTGGAGAGCTTTGTGTTTATAGGCGGTGCAGTTGCCATACCAGGTGATGATGCAGCCCGACAGGATGCTGTCAATTCTGCATCTGTAAAGGTTTGTGAGGGTTTTAGGTGCTAAGCCACATTTCTTCAGCCTCCTGAGGATGAAGAGGCGCTGTTGCACCTTCTTTACCACACTGTCTGTGTGGGTGGACCATTTTAGTTTGTCAGTGATGTGTACGCAGAGGAACTTGAAGCTTTCCTCCTTCTCCACTGCGGTCCTATCGATGTGGATTGGGGGGCGTGCCTTCTGATGTTTCGTGAAGTCCACGATCATCTCCTTTGTTTTGTTGACGTTGAGTGAGAGGTTGTTTTCATGGCACCACACTCCCAGAGCCTTCACCTCCTCCCTGTAGGCGGTCTCATTGTTGTTGATAATCAAGCCTACTACTGTTGTGTCGTCTGCAAACTTGATGATTGAGTTGGAGGCGTGCTTGGCCACACAGTCATGGGTAAACAGGGAGTACAGGTGGAGGCTGAGCACACACCCTTGTGGGGCCCCAGTGTTGAGGATCAGCGAAGAGGAGGTGTTGTTTCCTACCTTTGGGGGCGACTCGTCAGGACATCCAGGACCCAGTTGCACAGGGCGGGGTTCAGACCCAGGGCCTCAAGTGGCAGGTAAGGTGGAGGTAATATGATCCTTGATTAGTCTCTCAAAGCACTTCATGATGACAGAGGTGAGTGCTACTGGGATATTGTCATTTAGTTCAGTTACCTTTGCTTTCTTAGGTACAGGGACAATGGTGGTCATCTTGAAGCATGTGGGGACAACAGACTGGGATAGGAAGAGATTAAATATGTCTGTAAACACTACAGCCATCTGGTCTGCACATGCTCTGAGGAAGCGGCTAGGGATGCCGCCTGGGCTGGCATTCTTGTGAGGGTTAACACGCTTAAATGTCTTACTCTCAGCCACGGAGAAGGAGAGCCCACAGTCCTTGATAGCGGGTCGCGTCAGTGGCACTGTATTATCCTCAAAATGAGCGGAGATGGTGTTCAGCCTGTCTGGAAGCAAGACGTCGGTGTCCGCAACGTGGCTGGTTTTCCTTTTATAATCTGTGATTGTCTGTAGACCCTGCGACATGCGTCTCGTGTCTGACTCAACTTTGTCCCTATACCGATGTTTAGCCTGCTTAATTGCATTGCGGAGGGAATAACTACACTTTATTTACAGTTATTTCATTTAAATTCTTCTATATTCCCAGTCTTCCCTGGTTAAATGCGGTGGTTTGTGCTTTCAGTAAAATCCCCAGCTACAATAAATGCAGCCTTAGGATATGTGGTTTCCAGTTTGCATAAAGTCCAGTGAAGTTCTTTGAGGGCTGACATGATATCGGCTTGAGTGGGGATATAGGCGGCTGTGGCTATTATAGTCTAACATTCTCTCGGGAGATAGTACGGTCTGCATTTGAATGTGAGATAAATTGGGTGAACAGAAGGACTTGACTTCCTGTATGTTATCACATTTTCTCCCTGCTCCATCCTCTTCCTCACATTCATAATTAAAGAGAGAGGCAGCCCACCAAGACATCAGACTGTCTGTCTGTCTGTCAGTCAGTCAGAGGCTCAGCCTGCCAGAGCCAGGGCCACTTTAAACAATAACAATATTGATAGTCGGACTAATAAAGCAGAATTAAAAAGATGGATCCCAATGATGTTTTGTCCTGGCACAGCTGGTCCCATGTCCTGAGTGCCCTGAGGAAAGGGTGGGGTGAGGGTACTGTAGTGGAGAGGTTTGGGGTGGGTGGTGAGAGTTACTGGAGATAGGAGGAAGGAAGAGAAAGAGAGGAGAGGACTGATGTCACCTCCTCCTCCTGGTGAAGCCTCTACTGACTATTCTTCCCCTCAATTATTGAATTAGGGCCCAGAGCCTATGAGACCCAGTAAGAGGGAAGACGGAGGGGCCAGAGGTCACGACCACTGGTAATGGCAACACTGAGGGGCTGGGCAGAAAAGTCTCCAAGGCGGGGGCATGATTTCAATTACGTTATTAATGTTGTGTAGTAATATATGCTGGTCAGAAGGTTGGCAGATACTGACAGATGGGATGAATGATAAAAAGAGGAGAGTGTTAGAGGAGGAAAGGACAATTTATGTCTGTTATTTATTGATATCCTATCCATAATCATAATGATGAGACGAGAGTGATACTGCTAAGCCAGATGACAACTGACATCTTATATAGAGAGTATATTAGTAGGCCTAATTTATTTAGCTAAAAAAAAAAATGTGTTCATGTTGCATAATTTCATTTTTCAGAATCTAATCTCTGCAAGCCAAATTTAATGTAGCCTATTTACAATTTGTTTTACATGCCCAATGTAAAAAACAACAACTAATATATATATATATATATATATATATATATATATATATATATATATATATACAGCGGGTGAAATAATTATTGAACACGTCACCATTTTTCTCAGTAAATATATTTCCAAAGGTGCTATTGACATGAAAGTTTAACCAGATGTTGGTAACAACCCAAGTAATCCATACATACAAAGAAACCAAAACAAATAAGTTCAGAAATTATGTTATGTGTAATAATGTGAAATGACACAGGGAAAAAGTATTGAACACATGAAGAAAGGGAGGTTCAAAAAGGCATGGAAAGCCAAGACAACAGCTGAAAACTATCAGTAATTAAAAAGCAATCCAGCCCCCTGTCAGTGCAAATTAATATCAGCTGGTTCAGTCCCAACTGATGGCCTACAAAAAGGTCTCATTGCCAAGGTGTCACACAAGACACATTTCATGATGGGTAAAAGCAAAGAGCTGTCTCAAGACATTCGCAACCTAATTGTTGCAAAACATAATAATGGCATTGTTATAGGCACATTTCTAAGCTTCTGAATGTTCCAGTGAGCACTGTTGGGGCCATAATACAGAAGTGGAAAGACAATCATTTCACCATAAATTTGCCTCGACCAGGTGCTCCTCGCAAGATTTCTGACAGAGGAGTGAAAAGAATAATCAGAAGAGTTGTCCAAGAGCCAAGGACCACTTGTGGAGAGCTTCAAAAAGACCTGCAATTAGCAGGTACTGTTGTCTCAAATAAAACAGTAAGTAATGCACTCCACCGCCATGGCCTGTATGCACGCTCACCACGCAAGACTCCATAGGTGAAAAAAAAGTGTTGAAGCTCGTTTAAAGTTTGCTGCACAACATTTGGAAAAGCCAGTGAAATACTGGGAGAATATAGTGTGGTCAGATGAGAGCAAAATTGAACTGTTTGGATGTCATAATACACACCATGTTTGGAGGAGAAATGACACTGCACATCACCCTAAAAACACCATAGTTGGAGGTGGGAACATCATGGTGTGGGGCTGCTTTTCAGCAAATGGTACTGGCAAACTTCACATAATTGAAGGAAGGATGAATGGGCAAATTTACGAGGAGCACCTGGTCGGGGCAAATTTATGGTGAAATGATTGTCTTTCCACTTCCGTATTATGGCCCCAACAGTGCTCACTGGAACATTCAGAAGCTTAGAAATGCGCCTATAACCAATGCCATCATTATGTTTCGCAACAATTAGGTTGCGAATGTCTTGAGACAGCTCTTTGCTTTTACCCATCATGAGACTGACAGGGGGCTGGATTGCTTTTTAATTACTGATAGTTTTCAGCTGTTGTCTTGGCTTTCCATGTGTTCAATACTTTTTCCCTGTGTCATTTCACATTATTACACATAACATAATTTCTGAACTTATTTGTTTTGGTTTCTTTGTATGTATGGATTACTTGGGGTGTTACCAACATCTGGTGAAAATGTCATGTCAATAGCACCTTTGGAAATATATTTACTGAGAAAAATTGTGATGTGTTCAATACTTATTTCACCCGCTGTATATAGATAGATAGATAGATAGATAGATAGATAGATAGATAGATAGATAGATAGATAGATAGATAGATAGATAGATAGATAGATAGATAGATAGATAGATAGATAGATAGATAGATAGATAGATAGATAGATAGATAGATAGATAGATAGATAGATAGATAGATAGATAGATAGATAGATAGATACTTTATTTATCCCCCGGGGGGGAAATTTCATTGTCAAGCAGCTACAACAAAACACAGGGCAGGTGCAAAATGCCACAACGAAAAGTACACAAAAGACAGATACACGGTACATGATACATAGAGCGGCAGTATGAAAAAGTATATATATATATATATACTACCACTATCTTATTTCGACCACTATCTTACTTCGACCTCTGTGCCTTACATATGTTAATATCTCTTTATCCCTGACCTCCGGATTCACTATCAAACCACTGTGACATTAAGTTCTGCTGTCACAGCCGTGATCTATGTCCACTGTCGCTTTCAGATGCTTTCTGCTGTAATTAAGTTATATAGACAGCCTTTAACTGCCAGGGATTGGTGGCCCAAATGACACCCTATTCCCTATATTTGTGCACTAGCCCTATGGGCCTTGTTCAAAAGCAACTATATAGGGAATAGGGTGACATTTGGGACACAACCAATGGTTAAGAGACAATGAGCCGTGGATGGGACTGACTCAGACTATCACTAGGGTTAATGCCAGAGCAAATCCATCATCTTACATCAGCAATCAATCAATCGCACAGCAACTGACAGACAGGACCTCTATAGACTACATGATTATTATCTCAATTATCATGACCGTCAACATAATCAGCCTCATTCAAAGTCAACAACACAACCAGGGAAAGGCCATCACCATCGGAGTAAATAAGGTCTGGAATGAATTGTGTTTTTAAAAAACATGTTATTTTTTCTTATCTGTTCAGTCTTATTAACCCTAGTCAATAAGACTGTAAAAAAAAAATACTAATTAGTAATTACTCCTAATATACTGTATATATATACACTGGCCAAAAGTTTGGAATATTACTCATTCAAGGGTTTTTGTTTATTTGCACTATTTTTTACATTGTTTAATACAAGTGAAGACATCAAAACTATTACATAACACATATGGAATCATGTATATATCATGTGTGTATATATATATATATATATATATACAGTGGGGAGAACAAGTATTTGATACACTGCCGATATTGCAGGTTGCCCACTTACAAAGCATGTAGAAGTCTGTAATTTTTATCATAGGTACTCTTCAACTGTGAGTGACGGAATCTAAAACAAAAATCCACATTGTATGATTTTTAAGTAATTAATTTGCATTTTATTGCATGACATAAGAAGCAGAAAAGCAGAACTTAATATTTGGTACAGAAACCTTTGTTTGCAATTACAGAGATCATACGTTTCCTGTAGTTCTTGACCAGGTTTGCACACACTGCAGCAGGGATTTTGGCCCACTCCTCCATCCAGATCCTTCAGGTTTCGGGGCTGTCGCTGGGCAATACGGACTTTCAGCTCCCTCCAAAGATTTTCTATTGTTTTCAGGTCTGGAGACTGGCTAGGCCACTCCAGGACCTTGAGATGCTTCTTACGGAGCCACTCCTTAGTTGCCCTGGCTGTGTGTTTCGGGTCGTTGTCATGCTGGAAGACCAAGCCACGACCCATCTTCAATGCTCTTACTGAGGGAAGGAGGTTGTTGGCCAACATCTTGCGATACATGGCCCCATCCATCCTCCCCTCAATACGGTGCAGTCGTCCTGTCCCCTTTGTAGACCTGCACAAGGCTGGGATGGGCTACAGGACAATAGGCAAGCAGCTTGGTGAGAAGGCAACAACTGTTGGCGCAATTATTAGAAAATGGAAGAAGTTCAAGATGACGGTCAATCTCCCTCGGTCTGGGGCACCATGCAAGATCTCACCTCGTGGGGCATCAATGATCATGAGGAAGGTGAGGGATCAGCCCAGAACTACACGGCAGGACCTGGTCAATGACCTGAAGAGAGCTGGGACCACAGTCTCAAAGAAAACCATTAGTAACACACTGCGCCGTCATGGATTAAAATCCTGCAGCGCACGCAAGGTCCCCCTGCTCAAGCCAGCGCATGTCCAGGCCCGTCTGAAGTTTGCCAATGACCATCTGGATGATACAGAGGAGGAATGGGAGAAGGTCATGTGGTCTGATGAGACAAAAATAGAGCTTTTTGGTCTAAACTCCACTCGCCGTGTTTGGAGGAAGAAGAAGGATGAGTACAACCCCAAGAACACCATCCCAACCGTGAAGCATGGAGGTGGAAACATCATTCTTTGGGGATGCTTTTCTGCAAAGGGGACAGGACGACTGCACCGTATTGAGGGGAGGATGGATGGGGCCATGTATCGCAAGATCTTGGCCAACAACCTCCTTCCCTCAGTAAGAGCATTGAAGATGGGTCATGGCTGGGTCTTCCAGCATGACAACGACCCGAAACACACAGCCAGGGCAACTAAGGAGTGGCTCCGTAAGAAGCATCTCAAGGTCCTGTAGTGGCCTAGCCAGTCTCCAGACCTGAATCCAATAGAACATCTTTGGAGCGAGCTGAAAGTCCGTATTGCCCAGCGACAGCCCCAAAACCTGAAGGATCTGGAGAAGGTCTGTATGGAGGAGTGGGCCAAAATCCCTGCTGCAGTGTGTGCAAACCTGGTCAAGAACTACAGGAAACGTATGATCTCTGTAATTGCAAACAAAGGTTTCTGTACCAAATATTAAGTTCTGCTTTTCTGATGTATCAAATACTTACATCATGCAATAAAATGCAAATTAATTACTTTAAAATCATACAATGTGATTTTCACTCACAGTTGAAGAGTACCTATGATAAAAATTACAGACTTCTACATGCTTTGTAAACCTGCAAAATCGACAGTGTATCAAATTCTTGTTCTCCCTACTGTATATCAATAACCAAATGAACGAACTATACAAATACAAAAAAACACGATAGACAAAACGTCACGTTCACCAAAACAAACACGAATGAACGGACGTAACAAATGTGGCACACTTACTGTCACCGTGACTGCGAAATATACGACAACGACCCACATCCCCGGTGTGGAACATACAAACCTATATAGGATCCCTAATTAGAGACGATGCACTACAGCTGCCTCTAATTAGGGATCCAACACAAACCACCACCAGAAACAGAAAGAAAAGAACTGTCAGACTCTGACCATGGCTACATAGAGAAGCAAATAGGTTTCTCTATGGCCCCGCAATATGCAGCTATTCAGGGAAGTCAGGAACAAGTACACACAGTCAGTTAGAAAAGCAAAGGCCAGCTTTTTCAAACAGAAATTTGCTTCCTGTAGTACTAACTCCAAAAAGTTCTGGGACACTGTAAAGTCCATGGAGAATAAGAGCACCTCCTCCCAGTTGCCCACTGCATTGAGGCTCGGAAACACTGTTACCACCGATAAATCCACGATTATCGAACATTTCAATAAGCATTTTGCTAAGGCTGGCCATGCTTTCCACCTGGCTACCCCTACCCCGGCCAACAGCTCTGTACCCCCTGCAGCTACTTGCCCAAGCCCCCCCCGCTTCTCCTTCACCCAAATCCAGACGGCTGATGTTCTGAAAGAGCTGCTAAGTCTGGACCCCTACAAATCTGCTGGGCTAGATAATCTGGACCCTCTCTTTCTGAAATTATCAGCCAAAATTGTTGCAACACCTATCACTAGCCTGTTAAACCTCTCTTTCGTATCGTCTGAGATCCCTAGAGATTGGAAAGCTGCCGCGGTCATCCCCCTCTTCAAAGGAGGAGACACTCTAGACCCAAACTGTTATAGACCAATATCCATCCTGCCCTGCCTTTCTAAAGTTTTCGAAAGCCAAGTTAACAAACAGATAACTGACCACTTCGAATCCCACCGTACCTTCTCTGCTATGCAATCTGGTTTCCGAGCTGGTCATGGGTGCACCTCAGCTACGCTCAAGGTCCTGAACGATATCATAACCGCCATCGATAAAAGACAGTACTGTGCAGCCGTCTTCATCGACCTGGCCAAGGCTTTCGACTCTGTCAATCACCGCATTCTTATTGGCAGACTCAACAGCCTTGGTTTCTCAAGTGACTGCCTTGCCTGGTTCTCTAACTACTTTGCAGACAGAGTTCAGTGTGTCAAATCGGAGGGCCTATTGTCCGATCCTCTGGCAGTCTCTATGGGGGTGCCACAGGGTTCAATTCTTGGGCCTACCCTTTTCTCTATATACATCAACGATGTCGCTCTCGCTGCTGGTGACTCTCTGATCCACCTCTACGCAGATGACACCATTCTGTATACATCTGGCCCCTCTTTGGACACTGTGTTTACTAACCTTCAAACAAGCTTCAATGCCATACAACACTCCTTCCGTGGCCTCCAACTGCTCTTAAACGCTAGTAAAACTAAGTGCATGCTTTTCTATCGAACGCTGCCAGCACCCGCCAACCGGACTATCATCACTACTCTCGACGGGTCCGAATTAGAATACGTGGACACCTACAAATACCTAGGCATCTGGTTAGACTGTAAACTCAACTTCCAGACTCACATCAACCATCTCCAATCCAAAATTAAATCCAGAATTGGCTTCCTATTTCGCAACAAAGCCTCCTTCACTCATGCTGCCAAACATGCCCTTGTAAAACTGACTATCCTACCGATCCTTGATTTCGGCGATGTCGTTTACAAACTAGCCTCCAACACTCTACTTAGCAAATTGGATGTAGTCTATCACAGTGCCATCCGTTTTGTCACCAAAGCCCCATACACTACCCACCACTGCGACCTGTATGCTCTCGTTGGCTGGCCTTCATTATATATTCGTCGCCAAACCCACTGTCTCCAGGTCATCTATAAGTCTTTATTAGGTAAATCCCCGCCCTATCTCAGCTCACTGGTCACTATAGCAACACCCACCCGTAGCATGCGCTCCAGCAGGTATATCTCACTGGTCACCCCCAAAGCCAACACCTCCTTTGGCCGCCATTCCTTCCAGTTTGCTGCTGCCAATGACTGGAACGAATTGCAAAAATCATTGAAGCTAGAGGTTCCTATCTCCCTCAATAACTTTAAGCATCAGTTGTCAAAGCTGCTTATCGATCACTGCACCTGTATATAGCCCTTCTGTAAATAGCCCACACTACTACCTCATCCCCATATTTATTTTTGTTATTTTCATAAATCTTGCACTCCAGTATATCTATTTGCACATCATAATTTGCACATCCTTCATTCCTGTGTTAATGATGATAATCTGTAATTTATTTCACCACTATGGTCTATTTATTGTCCTACCTCCTAACCTTACTGCATTTTGCACTACATTTTGCACTCTGTATATAGATTTTCTATTGTGTTTTTGACTATGTTTGTTTACTGTGTAACTCTGTGTTGTTTTTGTCCCACTGCTTTGCTTTGTCTTGGCCAGGTCGCAGTTGCAAATGAGAACTTGTTCTCAACTGACCCCTTGGTTAAATAAAGGTGAAAAAAAAAAAAAAGCCTGGCACGGGTGCATAATTGGTGGCCAGGGTCTCTTCACCCACCCTCTCGTGGGCCTGCTGCCTTCAGAGACACAGCAGCATCATGAGCAGTAGGACTGGGAGCCAAGGAGAACCACACTAACCCTGCCACTCCTGCATACAAACTGCCAGCCGTGGGGAAAGAGATGATATAGACTGTGTGGAAGGTGCATTGTTGTTGCGGCGTCAGGTCCATGATGTTGCTGTAAGCCTAGCATCGGTACTGCCCAATGTCCCCCACAATGCTCAGGGTCAGCTTTCGCCCGGTGCCCACATTTTCAAACCCTGCTCGGCCAGCCTGAAGCAGGTCAGATGACAGAGAAGGTTTGGTAGGTGGCCTGACAGTACAGTGTGACACCCTGCCCCTCCATAGTGGCCAGGACTTTGCGTGTGGATGACACCCACACACTGTTTACTGTATCACTGTAATAAAAGGTTTCATTACAATAATATGAACATTTGTTATTATTTTAATATTCATTCCTTTTTTTTAATATTCATTTTTTTCTGCAAGGAATTTTCTGCATTGTTGGGAAGGGCCCATAAGTAAGCATTCATTGTTAGTCTACACCTGTTGTTAATGAACAATGTGACAAATTGGATGCCCCTCCTACCATTTAATTAGCTCTTCGGACTGTCCATCAACCCTACAGTACAGCCACTGGCAAAGCACATGTCTGCAATCCTTACATTGTAGTGTAAACTAGTAATTTTATAATTTGATTATACTATATTTAGAAAGCATACTGTATAACATTTTGGAAAGTATTCAGACCCCTTGACCTTTTCCACATTTTTTTTTTTTTTTTTTTTTTTTAGTTCCACATCAATCTATTCTCCGGCGTTCGACGCAACCGTTTCGTTGTACAGCCTATTCCTTCTGTTTCTTTAACGCACCACGGACTGTCTTGTCATAACTACACACACCTGCTGCTCATTGTCCACATCCTCATGTGTTCCCTGTGCCTTCCAGTCCTTGTGCGTTATTGTTTGCTGTATGCGTGTTATTTGGTGTAACTTTAGTCTGTGTCTATCACACAGTTATTTCCCTTCCAGACCTTCGTCCCTTAGTTTTGTTTATTTTGCTCGCCTGTTCCAAGTGTATTGTGTACGGCTACTTCTATGCTGCGCCTGGCTCCTTCCTTCCAACACAATACAGTATTTCTATTTTTTTATTTTTTATGAACCTGTTTTCGCTTTGTCATTATGTAGTTATTGTTTATGGCTCTCTCATGATAAATAATTACTTTTGGGGATTACATAGATTACGTTTTAGATTACATTTAGTTACATTTAACTGGTTAAAACAGCTCTGCCCTCCATTTCCCAACAGCCACTGAGGTTAATTTCTGAGAGGAGGACATAAAGGGGCTGATATAACTGTGTCTCGAGCACAAAACCGTGTCACTGCATTAAAAGCCTTACTTTTGTTCAGATGAGTTGTAAAAAGGGATTCCGTACTCAGTGACAGAGACAGTGAGACTTAAATTTAACACTCCTGACTCATATCACAGGCAGTGTCTTGAATATAAGTCTATTCCTTATGCAGTGCATCAGATTTGACCAGAGCCCATAAGGAATACAATTTGGAACTCATCACAGTAAAGTAGATTTAATCCTCTCAGTTTTAACTCACACGCCCACTCACATCAAATCCATCATCTTCAGGAGTGTCTTACAAACAATAAATTAGACCATAGAAAACACTAGGGACTTGGCTTTTGTGATTTTATCAAAGAATCTACCAGAAATAGATTTAAAAGGACGCATAGGCAGGCTAATATAGTCTATCTTAAATCGTACCATACTAGCAGAACTTGTAAAGATTAATGAGAGAGGGAGAAAAAGAGAGATGATTAAAAAGAAAAACTATTTTAAAAAAGTGCAACAACTTCAATGAGCTAGCTCGGCAGCTGGTAACGCTAAAAGCTCTTTGACAATCAGCTGAATGTTGAAGCCGGGTGTAACACAGTTATTCATGCCAAGAAGGACCAAACTAATTAATGTTGGATATCAAGGTTGTCTTGATTGTGTTACCATGAACAAGCATTTCGCTACACCCACAATAACATCTGCTAAACACGCAGTTGTGGAAAAAGTACCCAATCGCCATACTTGAGTAAAAGTAAAGATCTTAATAGAAAAAAAAAAGTGAAAGTCACCCAGTAAAATCCTACTTTAGTAAAAGTCTAAAAGTATACTTAAGTATGAAAAGTATATTTAATTGCTAAAATATACTCATGTATCAAAATTAAAATAAAAGTATAAATAATTTCAAATTCCTTATATTAAGCAAACTAGACGGCACAATTTTCTTGTTATTTTAATGTGGCACACTCCAACACTCAGAAATCATTTACAAACAAAGCATGTGTTTAGTGAGTCCGCCAGATCAGAGGCAATAGGGATGACCAGGGATGTTCTCTTGATAAGTGTGTGAATTGGACCATTTTCTGTCCTGCTAAGCATTCAAAATGTAATGAGTACTTTTGTGTTTCAGGGAAAATGTATGGAGTAAAAAGTACATTATTTTCTTCAGCAATGTAGTGAAGTAAAAGTAAAAGTTGTCAAAAATAGAAAAAGTAGAGTAAAGTACAAATAACCCAAAAAACGACTTAAGTAGTAATTTAAAGTATTTTACTTAAGTACTTTACACCACTGTAAGACCAATACAATTGAGTTAGATTTATTTTTCACTTTTCATTTTCTTTCTTTGGATCGGAGCTCAAGAAATTCAAAGTTCAAAGGAGAAAAACAAACATGCCATCTGTATCCAAGCATTATCAGACTACGGATGTCAGCCATTTTCTAAGTCCAAGGATATGTTCCCTATTCCCTAGATAGTGCACTACTTTTGACCAGGGTCAATAGGTCTGTGGTCAAAAGTAGTGCACTATATAGTATAGGGTATAAGGTGCTATTTGGGACGTACACCAAGACTACAGTCAATAGACAGACACAGAGCAAATCTATGTATTTATATTTATGAATGGTGTTTACTGTGTATAAACAGAAAGGCACATGTTCACATTTACTGAAGAACCAATTAAAATTCACACATTCAATTCAATTGGAGAAAGATGGACAATAAAACTGATACATGGCACACATTTGTGTCTCCATATGTGGCTAGCTGGCTGGTGTGTGTGTGTGTGTTTTAGCCTTATGAGACGCAGATGAAGCGAGGTCTTTTCAGCACTTATGTGGGCTGTTAAAGCTTATCGTTATATTTCCCCTGGCCATTGAAGTAATGCAAACCAGAAAGTTAATTTCTACCAAGTGTGGATTTTCAGTAACATATGTCCATATTTGTACAAGGCCATTATGATATTTCCCCACAGAGAGATCTGAAAGCTTATGTAGCGTAAATAGCCATGGCTCTAAGACTGCATGATTTTTGAGCTGAGACTATTTTAATAACGGAAATTCACAAGACAAATGTTAATAGATCAAATGGTACAATGCGATAGTAAAACGCAGTAGACTTTTTTTTTTAGATACATTTGTTCTACTGAATGTGAGAGTCTACAGTACAACATGCGTCATAAATGGCACTCTATTCCCTACATAGTGCACTACTTTTGACCAGAGATGTATGGGAACAGGGTGCCATTTGAGACGCAGCCCATGAAACACTGTGGCTAGAGACAAGGCAGGTGCTGAGCCCATTGCCTGTGATAACTGGAGAGAGATTAGGTGACATTGTCAAACACAATGAGTGTGAGACACATACTCTGTGTCACCATGTCCCTTAAAGAGGAAAAAGAGTGATCATGAAATTTTAACCCCTGACACAGACAGACAGACAGACAGACAGACAGACAGACAGACAGACAGACAGACAGACAGACAGACAGACAGACAGACAGACAGACAGACAGACAGACAGACAGACAGACAGACAGACAGACAGACAGACAGACAGACAGACAGACAGACAGACAGACAGACAGACAGACAGACAGACAGACAGATAGACAGATAGATAGATAGATAGATAGATAGATAGATAGATAGATAGATAGATAGGTACTTTATTGATCCCAGAGGGCGACATTTCTTTATAGACAGCTGCTGTTCTTACTGCGAGGGAGAGGAACACTGCATTGCACTCCCATTTACCTGGAGATCAATATTACAGTTCACAATCTCAAAATGGCCCCTCTGTCTGTACATGGATGGCCCTCCAACATGGATTCCACATTTAGCATATAAGCTGATTGACAGGAGCTGAACATATTACTTAATTTAGTTTTCCCATCCTTTCCTTCTTTAAGGCTTGTATTGCTTATATTCCTTTTACCTCCTACTGTTTGATCAAAGTTGGATGTCAAAGAGGGGTTTGTTGGCCTGTGTACCACAGGTCAATCGCAGCAAGGAAACAAAGTCACTTTATGAATAAGTAATGGATTTGCCACACAGTGCCAACTTTTAATAAAAAAAAAACACATTAAAGTCAAGACAAAAACAGCCCTCTCTTCTTAGTTCAGACCTGAAAGTAGACTATGATTACAGTTGGCACCCCTCGGGATTAATGACCGTCGTTATAAAATATGACTTTCACACAGTCCCTGTTCCCAAAGTCACTGAACAGAAAGGGCAAAGGGGAAACTTTGTAACGTTGGCTTAACAGCTCTTTGAAGGGGAAATCTATGGGCCCGTGGGACTTACATTGTTCTGGAAGCCCTTTTTCACCTCTGAACCTCTGAACACACACAGCCAGCATTCTTCTACTGCCGAACTGGCCATTGATAGCCATCCAAAGGGCCTGAATCAAATAAAACCTTTAGTGGAATAGAGATTAAAAGGAGTCTGACACAGTAAAAGTCTGATTTATGAATCTTAGTGTGGGTTGCTATGGGTGCCCGGGTGCCATGGCAACACAGTAAGCAGTAAGGTCATACGTGAGGGTGATGGAGGGGGAGGAGGAGGGAGAGGCCAATTTAACATCTAATAGTCTGCCTCCTCTCAAAGTATTTTTCCAGATGTGTATGAAGGTAAAGCTTCCATAAAAAACGTACATGGAAAATACTGTATGACTGTTCCCATTCTTGCCATTCTTGCCATTCTACGACAACAGAGGTATGAACGTGTTAACACTTTTTGTCCTATAAAACAGCTTCTCCTCTCTCTCTCTCTCTCTCTCTCTTTCTTTCTCTCCCTCCCCCTCTATCTCTCTCTCTCTTTCTCTCCTTCTCTTCCCTCTTTCTCCCTCCTTCTTTTCCAGTCCTTCATCTCCCCATTCCTCCCTCTCTTCCTTCAACCCTCACCCCATTCCAGTGAATCCAGCCAGCCAGTATAAAGCCAGGGGAGCAGTAGTTGTTTCTTACCCAGTGTTGTGTGCTGCATCCTGGGGCAGGACTGTGCATTGTCTGCTGCCATGTGGAGGCCAGCTTCAGCACCGGATCCTACCCAGAGATAAGCCTGACCACATGTTGCTTTCTGACCTTCTTAGTCACCCAGCTGGCACTAACTTCCCAATAATTATTACCCCAATAACCCAGTGAAACTTGCTCCTCTTTTGTGTGGTATTTCTACAGGCCGAGGAGATGCCAGCAAGGAAAGAAGGGAGAAGCACTAACTAAGAGATAGGGCCTACTCCATTACTCCATGTGACTCTGGCTATTTCATTTCTCCCTCAATCGCTATATCATAGTCATAGTGAGGCACACTTCAAATCATGGACTGTACTTTCTAAAATGTTCCATCTATTTACTAATACCAAATCCATTTTGTATGGGTGGAGAAGGCAGAAATATTGCTACAGTGACTCCTCTTCAGAGAGGGGAGGAGGAACCACAGAGAAGGGGTGTATCCCCTTAGTGCAGCTGTCTATATTCTAGCTAGGCTTGTGAGCTCCACCTGCAGCAGGAGATGAGAAGATGGGAAGGAGGGAGAAAACTCTTCTTGGTGCAGGTGGAGCTCACAAGCTACAGGGCCTCCTCCTCCCTTTCCCAGCGCAGCCTATGATTTGAGGTGTGCCTCACTGTGACTTCTACAGCGATTAAATAGCCAGAGCCACATGGAGTAATGGAGTAGGCCCTATCTCTAGCTCGTACATCCTCCACCCTCCACTTCCCTCCTCACAGAGCAGAAGGGCCCTGTAGGTGGATTAGTGTGCTCCACCTGCACCAGGAGGAGATGAGCCATACTTTTCTCCTTCCCTCCACTGCTAGAGGGGTAATGACTCTGAGACCGAGACTCACCAGATAGGTGAGAGAATAAATATGCAGAAGTTGTGTATTAGTCCATGGATTGGAGCCAAATAGTGCTCCCTAACTGATTAAACTCATTGCAAAACGTGAATATCCTAGATGAACAGAGAAAAAAGGGCAAGGCCCAACATTTCTGTCAACATAACTGGTAGGGTTTTTCAATCCAGAAGAGCAGGTTGAAGTTGCCCCCTAAATGGAAACTTAGATGGCATTGTTCATAAAAAATGTAAACAAAGTCCAACATTTCCATCTTAAATGCTGCATTCTAATACTCACAAAAGCCCACTTGAAATCCCACTTTGGACAATGTAAATCTAGTGTAATAAACTATCTCTGGTGCATATTTGAGGGATAGGATGTGCGTTTGAGGGGAGTTTCTGAGCAGAGATGATCCACAGATGTTCTTACAGCATCTGTCTCCCGAAAACTCAGACGGACAACAAGTGCAAAGCATCAAAGCAGCAGTGGAGCAGTGGAAATGGCAGAGGATGTGCACTCACACAATAAGCATGCCTACCATGGCATGTGACACACACAGTAGACAAGAGCTAAAACTAAGGAGAGAGTACATTAGAAAAAGGAAGACAGTGGAGGACAAAACAAATGACAGAAACATCAAGGACACCATTAGTGCCAGAACTGGGTCTAGAATCACAACCATCATCCTCTCTTATCTCCTCTCCTTGTATAGCTTTTTTCTCCCTGTGGTGGATCACATGACAGAGTATGCATCCCAATAGGGCTATGGACAAAAGTAGTGCACTGTATAGGGAATAGGGTGCCATTTTGGACACAGACAAGGAGACTGTTGGTTGCTAGCTGTGGATGTTTCAGATTCTATAGCCCGCAAAAAATGTATAGCTTAGCCCAGCTTCAGCGTGTTGGAGAAATAAATAAAGTATTTCTTTAATTGTGAGTTTTTTCTTCAGGGCATGAGTGGTATGAAGAAAGAATGAGAGGGAAAGGAAACATCCTATCTGTGCCAAAAAACCTACTGTAATTTTAGCCTGTGATTTAAGTGACAAAGTTTCAGCCAAATATATATACTGCAAAACCTGAAATAAATGAAGCCATGATTGGATAAATATTAAAGTTGAGCAAGGGTATTACGATGAATCTAATCTAACACATCCCTATCAAACTTTACTTGATGTCAGAGGTAGTACTATCTGTAATGTATACTACTATACTATAAATGCTCCTCTGTCTACATACTGACATACTATTTTAAGGCCAAGGTACTATGGGTGGGTATTAGACGCCATTTTGATACAGAAAATGGAGGCAATGGGACCTTTAGCATTAACAGAAATTACTTGACTTCCTTAACATGTCTAATTAAAGGTCAAGTGAAGCGAGAGATAAAGAAAGAGAAAACAATGCACACCTGAGTGGATTAATGGAAGAAGAAAAAGGTTGGATTTAGCGAGATTAACCCCAGCCATTACATAGAAAACCCCAGCCAGCTCTTGATTTAAATAGTCTCTCTCTCTCTCTCTCTTCATCACCCCTCACTCTGTTCGCTTTTCAAAGCCATCACATAAAAAAAGTAGAAAAACAAATGTGATTAGTGTGAGGCTGAGGATTATCTCTCTGAGAGTCATTCACATCTCCCCTCAGTCCTGCAATGGTGAACAGAGGTTTCAGTAGGGGAAGGTGCAGTAACTCTTTGACTGCCTCTATGTTCAGTTTATTGAGGGAGAGGACTGTGTTGTTCAGCCCGGTGGCCACAATACAGAAAGTGGTCATAGCAGCAATAGGAAATATGTAAGGGCTGAGGAGAGAGACATGTTCCCTTTAGACCAAGGTCCATAATCATAAAGCGATGCAGAGAGAAATAGAGAGTGGAGAGAGAGAGCAAGACAGAGGGGGAGAGAGAGAGATCTTTCACTTCACAGTGTGTGCCTGTGGGCCTGCCTACGGGTGTGTACGCCGCACCCAACTCCCTCTGCCGAGAATGGCTGGTGCCAACCCAGATGTGTGTGATCTACAAAGGCATAATTCTGTGGACGCGTGCAGGCCTGAGAGCCAGCCTAGGCCCGTGTGTGTGTGTGTGTGCGTGTGTGTGTGTGTGTGTGTGTGCGTGTGTGTGTGTGTGTGTGTGTGTGTGCGTGTGTGTGTGTGTACATAAAGTCCTGACCCGGGCCAGCTGGCTGTCCCACTTCCTGCTTCCATCCCCCAGGGCCACCCTCCCAACTGCCTTCCTTCGACAGACATAGGTCCCCACCATACCTGGGTTCAAATAGTATTTTAAATCTTCCAAATACCATGAGAATTAGCTCAAACCTATACCTGGAGTGCCAGATGGACAGGGTTTGTACTTTTAGGACCATGCAATTGTTTTAATTGTGCCAGGCAAGCTCAATCAAACATAGAAACATTTAGAATACTATTTGAACCTAAAGCTGGCCCCCACTAGACCCACTAACCCCAGACTGGTTCCCTATCAGTGTGAGTTAAGAACAAGCCCTTTCAGTGTTGGGAATATGTGTGAAAGGGAGTATACCTAGCGGACTTTGTTTTCCTCGCCCCTTCCTGTATGTGTCTGTACAATCACACCCAAGAGAGGAAGACTTAAATCAAGTGTTCAGACCAAAGTGCCATGCTGGGCAGCCAGTGGTGTTGTGGTGCCTGGAGATGTGGGTATACTCAAATTTTGCCTAACTAATCCCAAATAGACCGCTGGGCAAAAGAAAGGCACCCTGTGTGAAAAACTCTATGAGAAACAGTGACATATACTCTGAATGACCTAAAATTATAAATCCTATATTGGTCTTTCACAGTCAGGCCAACCCAAGCTGTACTGTGCAAGTAGGCTAATAGTAGGCCTACTATTGAAACAGATAAATGAGACTGACAATTAGTGGTGTAAAGTACTTATGTAAAAATATTTTAAAGTACTACCTATGTAGTTTTTTTGTGTATCTGTACTTTACTTTACCTGACTTTACTATTTTTGACAACTTTTACTTTGGCCATTGATAGCCATCCTCATTACTTCAAAGTAGCCTACTGCCAAAATCACACCATAGAAACTTGGAGGCAATTATTTTATAAAGACTTCCTCATGCGTTCTACTGTTTTTTTCTTTCAAATATTTTTCATTGTCTCGCAGCCAAATGCATTATCCTAACAGATTTCTAACAGATATTTCTATCTCTGTCCATGAAACCCCTTACATGTGCGATGTAACTGTGCGTTGGCCTACAGCAGTGTGCACATTGCTGCGCCAAAAATGTGAAGAAAAAATAGTTTATCGACATTTTAAGCTAAACGTTCTTATCTGTTTCATCAGCCTTATAAATTGATATGGCGTATACCTCCACCCAAACTACTTTGATACACATTGTGGGGATTAAGAAGTGAATATACGCAATGCCCACTGAAAAATAAGTGGGTCTGTGTATACTCTTCACTGTAGTTAGCCAATGCATTTGTAGCGTGACCTCCGTACACTGTGTCAGACTTAATTTCAGACATAACAATACAGTACTATCCATTTTAGACATGACACACAGACACACAGACACACAGACAGACAGACAGACAGACAGACAGACAGACAGACAGACAGACAGACAGACAGACAGACAGACAGACAGACAGACAGACAGACAGACAGACAGACAGACAGACAGACAGACAGACAGACAGACAGACAGACAGACAGACAGACAGACAGACAGACAGACAGACAGACAGACAGACAGACAGACAGACAGACAGACAGACAGACAGACAGACAGATAGATAGATAGATAGATAGATAGATAGATAGATAGATAGATAGATAGATAGATATATACTTTATTGATCCCTGAGGGCAGGAGCAAAATGCCTGAACAAAATACACAAAAGACAGATACACGATACATGATACATAGTGCGGCAGTATGAAAAAGTATAAAAATACAAGAAGTCTGGAGTGAAAAAAGCTATACAAAGGCATTGCATAGTATGAGTGAATGGCTGAATATGTATACTATACATTATTACAGATTGTTAGATGAAAGAATTATACAAATATTGCAAGTTGATATAAATAAATAAAAAATATTTGCATGGCTAACTATTGAATAGTGAATATTTGCATGGTTAAATTTACTGTACAGGTAAATGACAGGAAGAGATACTGAAATAGCTAAATGTGAGTATGATATAATTTAGGGTAATAATAATAATTCCCTTAAAGTACAGTCCTTAGTACAGGGTTTAATTACAGATAAATCCACATATTGCACATTTGATATATTAAATGCAATAAAAAAAGATTCTACTGACAGGACACTAATATGCAGTCCTGAGTGAATGACTACGTAAGTTCAGTCCAATAATTACTTACAATATTGCACGTGGTATGATATAACAACTGTACATGAATATGTATATACTGTACAGTCCTGAATGAATGAGTGCTGAATGAATAAATCCTGAGTGAATGAGTGATTACAGACCAGAGAGTTACTCACGGATGGATGGATGACTAATTTTTAAACTAGGTCTTCGGTCCTAGTTAATTTTGCCAATGGCACGGCACCCCGGTGAGGCATTAAATAGTCTGATAACCGCCGGCAGGAAGGACCTCCTGTAGCGCTCTCTGGCACACCGTGGTGGGATCAGTCTGTGACTGAAGGTGCTCCCTGCATCATAACATGGCATGCAGAGGGTGGGTGACGTTGTCCACGATGCCCAGCAGTTTGGCCAGGATCCGTCTCTCCGCCACCTCCTCTAGAGTGTCAAGGTTAATCCCCAGAACAGTGCTAGCCTTCCTGATCAGCTTCACCGGCCTTTATGTCGGCGCCCCAGCACACCACTGCAAAAAAGACAGCACCACAGACAAGTAGAAAATATGCAGTGGTTTACTGCACACGTTGAAGGACCTGAGCCTTCTCAGAAAGTAGAGTCATCTCTGGCCCTTTTTGTGCAGGGCCCCGGTGTTACCAGCCCATTCCAGCCTGCTGTCCATATGGACTCCCAGGAACTTGTATGAACCAACCATTTCCGTATCCATCCCCTATATAGGGACTGCAGTCGGTTTGCCCTTGGTTCTCCTGAAGTCCACCACCATCCCCTTTGTTTTGCTGATGTTGAGCTGAAGGTGGTTCTGCTCACACCACAACACAAAGTCATTGATTGTGTTCCTGTACTCCTCCTCCTGCCCACCCCTAATACTCCCTACAATTGCAGAGTCATCCGAGAACTTCTGCAGGTGGCATGTTTCAGAGTTATATCTGAAGTCTGAGGTGTAGAGGGTGAACAGGAAGAGGGACAGGACCGTTCCCTGGGGGGCCCCTGTATTGCTCACTGCCCGTTCTGACACACAGCTCTGTAGCCGCACAAATTGTGGCCTACCGGTCAGATCGTCTGTAACCCAGGAGACTAAGGGTGCTTCCACTTTCACCCTCTTCATCTTCTCACCCAGTAGCAGGGGCTGAAAGCAAAAAACATAACTCTCACAGTGCAACCTGCGTTGTCGAGGTGAGAGTAGGGCCTCTGCAGAAGGTAGATAATTGCATCATCCACCCCGATGTTGCGCTGATATACGAACTGCAGTGGGTCCAGTGATGTACACACCAGGGGTCTGAGGTGAGCGAGGACTAACCTTTCCAGGGTCTTCATGATGTGGGATGTTAGCGCTACAGGTCTGAAGTCATTCAGGACAGTGGGGTGTGCTTTCTTGGGCACTGGGACCAGGCAGGATGTTTTCCACAGCACAGGGACCCTTTTCAGGCTCTGGCTAAGGTTGAAGCGGCGCTGGAGTATTCCTCACAGTTGGTCAGCACAGACACTAAGCACCCTTGGGCTGATGTCATCAGGGCCCGCCGCTTTCCACTGATGTAGTCTCTCCAGCTCTCTCTTCACTTGGTTGGTGGTGAAAGCCAGCCCAGGTGTGGATGTGGGTGGAAGGGGGGTGTTGAGGATCAGTCCAGAGGTGGGGGGAAGGGAGGTGTTGCAGATCAGTCCAGAGGGAGCAGGGGTGTGGAGGGGGTCGCTGATTGTCTAAACGGAGGTGTTGTGTGCAAAGTGGTGGGGTGGGGGGCTAATATGGAACCTGTTCAAAAATTGGTTCAGCTCCTTGGCTCTGTCCTGGCAACAGCTCTGGTGGAGATTCCTGCCGTCAGCATGGCAATTGCACGCTGCCTCAAATCTTAAGACATTGTGTTGTGTGACATAACTGCACATTTTAGAGTGGCCTTTTGCTGTCCCCAGCGGACAACTTCTGGTGTCTCACAAAAGTAAAACTATGTTGGAGAGCATACTTAGCACAGAGCTTACTAACATTAGCAAATGGCTTGGAGATAATAAGCTGTCACTGCACTTAGATAAAACTGAGGCAATTATTTTTGGATCCAGACCTAAATTGAGTAGGTCCTCTGAAATCAGAGTGGAGTGAGGGGTGAGGTGCTGACTACTAAAAACTCTGTTAGCTACCTGGGATGCATCCTTGATTGAAGTTTGGGAGGTGTGAGCATGGCCACTAAAGTTCTAGGGAATGTTAATGCCAGGACTAAGTTTTTGGCTGCTTGATAAGGACTCCATGAAAGTGCTAGCCACTGCCCTCATTCAATGCCATTTCGACTACGCTAGTACTTCCTGGTTTTGTGGGCTTGTCTAAGTTTATGAGGGGGAAGCTCCAGATAGCCAGAATAATCTAATCAGAGTAGTATTAAAGGTGAGTCCACATACTCACATAGGCAGGAGCTGCTTTCAGGAACTCAACTGGCTGCCTGTTGAGGCTAGGGTGTCCCAGATTAGACTGGGTTTGATATCTGTGCCCAGAAATCTAACTGATTACTTTCCCCGTGTTAGGGATGCACACAATCACAGCACCAGATCAGGTGTTGCTGATGTGGGCTTATACAGGATCAGGAGTAATGCTGGGAAAGGTACTTTCTTGTATTCTGGAGCCTCAGAGTGGAATGAGTTGCCTCTGCCCATAAAAACGACGTCCTCTCAGGGCAGCTGAGTTTGATGTCTTCTGTGCCCATATGAACGACCTCTATGATGTAACTGACATGATGAGATAGATGTTCTTCTTAGTTTGTTGTTTTATAACCTGGCTGTCATACTGTGTTCAACCGTGTTCCATCTTGCCTGGCCATCTTGTTTCAAGAGGACCACAATGGAAATAAGTCCCAGACTTTCTTGTGTGTTATCCTCGATGATGTTACTTATGTGCATGAATGGCTTTTTCAAGTTTTATGTGTGCTTGTGTTTTTAAATGGTTGAATTAATGAACTAATCTAAAATAAGGTGCACCTGTGTAATGATCATGCTGTTTAATCAGCTTCTTGATATGCTACACCTGTCAGGTCGATGGATTATCTTGGCAGAGAAGAAATGCTCATTAACAGGAATGTAAACAGATTTGTGCACAAAACTGAACGTCTGAACTGTAGAGGCAGGGTTCAGGCAGGTGAAACTGAACACCCAGACTTGATTCATAGTGACTCAAATACAGGCACACAATCTCTCTGTGAGTACATATGTGACCTTTCACCTCAAGGCCTTGGCAGGGCAAAGGGCAATGAGATTATTCCTCTCTGTTTTTGTGTGTGTGTGTGTGTGTGTGTGTGTATAACCAAGATGAGTTTAATATTAACTTTTGTTACAACCTTGGGCTGATGGCTTAAAAAGGCATTTTAGACCTTATTACAGCTGTTCAAAGGTTTGTACTACAGTACTTTATTGGAGTAGATCCATTGTGTTTCTCTGCCTGCCTAAATATAGGGAACTGCCTCTCAGAGCTGTAAGAGCAAAGAAATCGGACACTACTTCCTACAAAGGATGTTAAGCTGCAACACACATGTTCAACCAACAAATCATATTTTCTAAATTATTTACACCAATAGGATAGTTATTTAGTATACAGTATATGCAAAGCCCACAAAGGTGCATCATTTGAAAAGCCAACTGTGCTTGAATTAAACATTTTATCTATCACCGCCCTGAGAGCAAACAAATCCATGGCTCAGTGTATAACATCTACAGGTGAACTAGCCTAGGGGTGGGTTCAATACCCTTGTTGTCACACAAACACCCAAAGCCTACATACAGAGAACTGGAGTGATACAAAATGCCATTATTATTCCCAATCAGTCATTATAATTGAGGGTCTTTAGCTGATTGGTCCGATTGATTGTCCAGCCAGTAGCCGCAGGCCGAGTCGGAAACAACCCTCACCGGACTCCGTCAGCGAGCATGCGGGCGAATAAATCATGTGTTAAAATTATATTCCGAACTAAGACTAGAGTGCATATTGATTAATAAGTATTTGTACTAAGGGACAATGAGGGACAATGCCATCCATTACCTCGGCGAGAAAAGCTGGATCAATGCGGCCTCGAATAATCATCCTCTCGGGTGAAAAGAAGAGTGCAACGCGGCGGTGGACGTTCTTTGTCTTCTCCTCAGGTTGGGCTTGACAGAGATGATCATTAGGGGAGTGGAGAAAAGCAGTCTGTGTGTGTGTGTGTGTGTGTGTGTGTGTATGATGGGGGGGAAGGGGGGTGTATGTGTGTGTGCATGCGTGTGCTAACATGGCCACCAGTCTTTACAAATCTGCCGCTAAATGACTTCCTTTAACGGGGGAGGATGAAAATTCTCCCCCCTCCTGCTCCTCTGATGGCCAAGGAAGCTATGCCAAGTGTTTGGACGATTGTCTCTTTCTTTCTGATTCCTCTTCTTGGTTTTATCAGAAAACTGAAATGTGTGTGTGTGTGTGTGTGTGTGTGTGTGTGTGTGTGTGTGTGTGTGTGTGTGTGTGTGTGTGTGTGTGTGTGTGTGTGTGTGTGTGTGTGTGTGTGTACATGCATACATGTGCCAAGCTTAAGTTGATTTATTATAGTATGAGCTATAGCAGACAGCTTACAGTATGTAATCGTACAGAATTATTAAGAGTAATTTAAAGGCAATTTACTGAAATTATTCCCATGGTGGTCTGGATGAAATCATTGTAGATGAACAGGTTATTTTAAGAGATGATGACTCAGCTCTCCATTACTTTGAAGAATATCAAATTAATCACGACTCTCTATGGTAAATAAACCACCACTTGTACTGCTGACATGTAGACAAAAACAGCCACCTTCAATACAGTATATTGTGTCAAAATTACTTGGTACATGTCAACTACAATAAACTTGACCTTTTAAAACACATTAACTCAGGCCTACGGAGCTGCTTCTCCTCACACAGGAAATAAAGGCAATCTCTTCCACCATTATGATTTGATAGGCCAAATCGTTTCAATGATTCAAGTCTGGTCCTGTCTGTGGGCTGTATGTGTGGATAGGGTCGGAGACTGTGGTGTGCATCCCAAATTCCTTACATAATGCACTATATGGGGAATATAATCCATATGACTTTGGTCAAAAGTAGTGCACTATAATGGAATAGGATGCCATTTGGGATGCAGACTGTCATTTTACCACAGGGGCTGAGGAGAGGAGATGCCCATATAATCACAGGTTATGAAGCACTTGGCACTGTGAAAGCCGAGTATAAATTCAGAAAAGCTGCTGTCTCAGCCAGTGCCTGTCACCAAGGGAGTTCCCCAAGGCTCAATCCTAGGCCCAACGCTCTTCTCAATTTACATCAACAACATAGCTCAGGCAGCAGGAAGCTCTCTCATCTATTTATATGCAGATGATACAGTCTTATACTCAGCTGGCCCCTCCCCGGATGTTGTGTTAAATGCTCTACAACAAAGCTTTCTTAGTGTCCAAGCTTTTTCTACCCTTAACCTTGTTCTGAACACCTCCAAAACATATACCTCCAATACCCCTCTCCCCACAGGTGTGATTAGGGTTTAGAGCTTGAGGTAGTCACATCATACAAGTACTTGGGAGTATGGCTAGACGGAACACGGTCCTTCTCTCAGCACATATCAAAGCTGCAGGCTAAAGTTAAATCTACATTTGGTTTTCTTTATTGTAATTGCTCCTCTTTCACCCAAGCTGCCAAACTAACCCTGATTCAGATGACCACCCTACCCATGCTAGATTACGGAGACATAATTATTAGATCGGATTATAGATTATTAGACCCTCCTCTTCTCCAGCGATCATCCTCGCCGGCGTTCTAAACCGGCGGTCGGGAGAAGATGGTAGCAACACACGACGGAGTCGTCAGGGACTGTGTCTGTACTGCGGAGAGAGGGGGCATGTGAGGAGGTCTTGCCTCTCTCTTCCGATTGGACGCAGGAAAGGGGTAAGTGGCCGGGGGGTTCAGATGGGCACAGTAAGTGTATCTAATACTGTAAATATCGCTAGTCCTTTCTGTTGCTCAGTTGTGCTTTCCGGTAACTTCCCTAATTATGAGTCCACAGCCCTGACTCCGGGGCTGCGGGGAGTTTCATTGACCGGACTCTGGTTGACGCTCTCCGACTGCCGATGGTCGGCCGGTGGGGTCCGGTTCCATTACTCACGTGACCCGTCCTGTCACACACTATTCACGGCTGCCATCGAGAGAGACTGGAATTGTTGGTGATCTCATCGTCCATACATCCGATCATCTTGGGACTTCCTTGGCTCCAGCAGCATAACCCAAACATCAGCTGGAGCGCACAAAGAATTCTGGGATGGTCAGAAAAATGTAGGAAGACCTGTATGACACACACAGTAGGGGCAACATCGGTGGAGAGTCCTGAGAGCGCCCTCACAGGGAACATTCCGCCGGAATACGAAGATCTATGCGGGGTGTTCTCTAGAGAGAAGGCCAAATGTCTTCCTCCCCACCGAGAGTGGGACTGCGCCATTGACCGTAAACGCATCTATCCGCTCTCTATGGCGGAAACGGATAATATGGAGACGTATGTCTGGGAAGCGCTGGAGCAGGGGCATATTCGCCATTCCACATCCCCTGCTTCGGCCAGTTTCTTTTTCGTGAAGAAGAGGGAGGGGGGTTTGAGGCCATGCATTGATTATCGAGGATTGAATGAGGTGACGACAAAATATCGATATCCAATGCCCCTCGTTCCTGCGGCCGTAGAGCAGCTACGGGGAGCGCGATTCTTCACCAAGCTAGACCTCCGGAGCGCATACAACCTCATACGAATCAAGGAGGGAGACGAGTGGAAGACCGCATTTAGCACGGCGTCAGGTCACTATGAATACCTCGTGATGCCATACGGACTCGCTAATGCACCAGCGGTATTCCAGCCGTTTCTGAATGAGGTATTTCAAGAGATGTCGGGGAGGTATGTTGTTGTGTATATTGATGACATACTAGTGTACTCCCCGACATTATCAGAACACGTGACCCACGTTCGTGCTGTCCTCCAACGACTATTGCAGAAAAAATGCGCCTTTCACCAGACGGCAGTCTCTTTCGTATTGCTCCGGAGGGGGTGAAGATGGAAGAGCTGAAGGTGGAGGCAGTAGGGTCATGGCCAGTTCCCAAAAACATCAAGGGGCTACAAAGCTTCCTCGGTTTCCTTTTTGCCTTTTTGGTAGGCCGTCATTGTAAATAAGAATTTGTTCTTAACTTACTTGCCTAGTTATATAAGGTTAAATAAAAACAATCTAAAAAGAGTGTGCGAGCTTGTGCAATGTGTTTTGTGTGTGTTCAATTGCCCCTGTGTGTGCATGGGTTTTAGTGTCACTGTACAGGTGTGCTTGTACATCGGGTGAGTGTGTGTTTCTATGTATTTCTTATATGTATTTTCAAGTGCAAGTATGTGTATATGCATGTGAACATGTGCCCTGTGTGACTCAAAGCACCCCCCACCCCTACCACCATTGTTTGTCTCGTGTGGCGAGGAGACCTGTTCAGTACTAACAGCAGTGAGCAGGTGGAAATAATGTCAACACTGTTTTAGCATGGGGCCACGACCAACCCTGGGCTATTAACCCTACACACACACGCACCCATACTGGGTCAAACAAGACACAATGACATGATTAAACCAAACCCAGCACACAATTCTCTACAACTACAGGGAGAGAAGCTGCAGACATTGTCAAGCAAAGGTCAATCTATTAGGAAACAATTCTGAAAGAGACAACAAGGAATCAAGGTTCTTGGGTCATCATGTATTTTTCATGATAAAGGTGGACCGATAAAGACAGAAAACACCCTGAAGCCTCCAAGGTCCATAATGCCTCAAAGTGACTGTTTCATCAACAGGTGTGACAGAACGGGGGAGACGGGTGGAAGTGTTCCATGGAGTTCATGGAGCAAAGGGCGTCCCTCCTACCCCTCACCCCCTACTGAGAGCAGCATGGGCTGGCTGTGGGGGCTGGCTGTGAGGGGTTTCTTGCGAGTCCTCTCCCCACCATGGTTCTTAACTACCTGCTGGGAGTTGACATATGGGGCAAGGCGCCTCTTCCTGTGCTCAGCCAAACAGGACAAACACAGTGCAGTCCCTGGCTGTGACATCACACTGGCACACTGCTAAAACAGCCAAGCAGATATGGCATGTGGCGGAGAGATGCAGTGTTTTGATGGGTTCACTATAGTGTGGAGCTGAGATGACTGTTGTTGTTTATTTAAAAAAACAAGCCCGATTGCAAGGGAATGGCTTATTCTGGGCTAATATGCATCCGTAAAAGCTGCACTTTGATTTTACAGTACATAACTGCGTGAACATATTATAGTTACCACCCCAAGTGACCAGAAACAGCTACACATATGGAATGTTTTTACAAATGACAAACTAAACTATCTACCATAGTGAGCACTGGGTTTCCATAGAAACGAGATGTGGTGTAACAGAGAAACAGTAACAGTTTGTTTATCAAGCACCTCCAACGAGAGTCAAAAATGTCAAGGCTTCAGCTGAGAGATCCGTATTAAGGCATGTCCATAGGAAGAACAGACATCCTTTCTCAATACATCAATAAGCTATATTCTAGGAAAGCTTTACCTAGTGTAGTAGGCCATTCCTGACAAAGGCATTGGAAATAATACAATCAAGTATAATTATACAGTCAAGGACCATGCACCAGTCAAACGTATGTATTTCTGTGTTGTCATCGAGAGAGAGAGAGAGAGAGATTTGTGACCTGTTGCCACAAGAAAAGGGCAACCAGTGAAGAACAAACACCATTGTAAATACAACCTTTATTTACATTGATTTATTTTCCCATTTTGTACTTTAACTATTTGCATAATATTCATAATATGACATTTGAAATGTCTTTATTCTTTTGGAACTTCTGAGTGTAATGTTTACTATCTACTTCACTTGCTTTGGAAATGTTAAGATATGTTTCCCATGCCAATAAAGACCTTGAATTGAATTGAATTGAATTGAGAGTGCTCCTTCCTGCAGTAATCAGCTCCCTATGGTTCCTCAGGCTTGGGTCGGGGTAACACCTTGCTGCAGTAGCTAATTGTATCCCACAGACCTGGCTGCCTGGGCAGAGGCAGGAAACAAACTGAACCCAGTACAGTGTTATAGTATCCCACAGATCTGGCTGTCTGGGCAGAAAAAAACATTCAGTGTACTGAAATTACCTCTGAAACAGCAGGACAAAATTATCCTACAACATCCGGGGTGCCACACAGGCAGCCGGCTCTGCCCCATTGAAGGACACTGTCACTCACACACTTATTCACATGGGCTTTCTCTCTGGGCCTACCTGACCTCAAGGCAGGCCCCACCTGGTGACCTCTGTTAAGTAGCACCCCTGTCTGGTCCTCACTCCTTCCTCACCCACTCTGGAGCCCTCCAGGCATCTAGGCCTACACTCCCTGCCTTGCCTTACTGCCTGCCTACCTGCCTGCACTCTCACTGGGCCTAAGAGTTCAGCTTACTCCCTGGACAAATAGAACTGCCAGACTCTGACCATATACTTATAGAGAAGCAATAGGCTTCTCTATGGCCAGAGCCTGATAGTACCCCCCCTCAAAGGCGCGGACCCCCGGCCGCAAGAACCCAAACACAATTACACGAGGGGAGGGTTAGGGAGGGAAAAACAACAAAACTATAACCATCGCAGGTGGCGGTTCCAGCCACGGCGAAGTGGATAGCTTCCTCCTTAGTTCTACTCTGATGACCGGGCCCGGACTGGGCACAGGTGTGGCGAACGACTCCGGCCATGGAGCGGGGCAGATAACCGGGCCAGGACTGGGCACCGGTGTGGCAGGCGACTCCGGCAATGGAGTGTGGCGGACAACTGGTCCTGGAATGGACATCAGTGGGTTAGGGGACTCAGGCCATGGAGCGGGGCAGATAACCGGGCCAGGACTAGGCACCGGTGTGGCAGGCGACCCTGGCCATTTAGAGGGGTAGACAACCAGTCCTGGAATGGGCACCGTTGGGGTAAACAATTCGGGCCATGGAGCGGGGAAAATAACTGGGCCAGGACTGGGCACCGGTGTGGCAGGCGACTCCGGCCATTTAACCCTCCCGTTGCCCTGTCTGGGTCAGGATGACCCTGCCATGTTAGAGTGTCAACCCTGGGCTAACACATGGCTGCTAACTTGTTAGAGAGAGTGGTAGTCACTGGAGCCGTTTAGTAGGCTTGTTGTCTTACATGTATGTATGTATGTATGTATGTATGGCAAATAATAAAGTAAGTGTCAAAAGCGAACATGTAAGGTTGTTGTTGTTATAAATGGTAAAACCAAAGAGAAACTCTGGGTGTAGAGAGAGAGAGAGAGAGAGAGAGAGAGAGAACCACTTGACTTTTCTTTATTGTAGAAAAAGGTACATGGTGTGAAATAAATGCGACAGAGATGGCTGAAAACAACATAGGTGTCGTTGAAAGTAGACACAATGTCCATGGGTTTGCGGAGCCGGGGTTCCCCCCCATCACGATGCCCATCTTCCTACTAGGCCATGGGCGGCGCGGCGGCTGGGTGGTAATTGTCACCGAAGGAAGGACACCTAGAAAGACAAGTGTGTCGTCTGTGTTGTTTGACGCTGAAGCCAGTAGTGTAGAGGGAGGATAGGAAACGCTACATCTGCTGCTGCGTATCCTTGATAAAGTACGGGCTGTTGTCGTCGTGGTCATCGTCGTCGTGGTCGTGGTGGTGGTGGTGGTCCTTCTTCTTCTTCTTCTCCTCCTCAGGCCCCCAAGAGAACAGGGAGCACTCACCAACCCAGTGGTGGCAGACGTCTAGCAGCTGACCGTTCTCGTCCAAAGACACATTGACCAAGTCTCTGCACGGTATCAAGGGGGATTTGTTGTTGTTCCTGTCCGAGTTGCCTGCTGCTGCTGCTGCGCGTCGTCGTCGTAGTAGAGGATTGACAAAGTCTCTGCGCGGTAGTATCAAGGGGGATTTGTTGTTGGTGTCCGAGTTGCCTGCTGCTGCTGCACGTCGTCGTAGTAGTAGAGGAGCAGCAGCATTGGTACTGCGAGGCACGGGAGGCTCCTCATCGTCGACAACACCAACAAAGGACTGCGTTGTCGTCGTCGTCATTGCCAGGCACACGCGTTGAACGTTTGGGCCTCAGCAGCAGCAGGGAAAGACTATTTCGCTCAGGCTCATCGATGTCTGAGGCGCCCGGCGGGGCAGGTGGCTTGAAGTCATCGTCATCACCATCACCATCATCGAGGAGGAGCATGGAGAAGGCGCTGGCACACAGAGCCTCGATCCTGTCGAGCAGTTGTGCGTACCGCCCGACAAAGACATCCCCTAGGTCCTCGTACCTGTCCAAAGGCATGCGGATGAAACGGGTGAAGCTCATCTGGTGGTCGTCAACAAAGAACCGGCACACTGGGGCATTCCCATGACCCTGAGGCACTTGACAAGCAGCGGATCGAGCTGACGACTACTCTGTTCCCTGGGGCACTGCCTCTTTCGCCTCTCTAGCAGCCGCTGCTGCTGCTGCTGCTGCTGCTGCTGCTGCTGCTGCTGAAGGACGTTAGACAGAGAATACATGTTGTTGGTGTTGTTGTATTATTGTGTGATAGATATACACAGGTCCAGTCCAGGGAGTCTGCAGTGTATATAATAGTATTATTATCTTTCTTTTCTTTGGTTTTGTTTAGTTTTCTTAGCAAAAAAAAAAGGTTCTCCTCCTATTTCTACTGAGAATAATTTTACTTTGACTGTGAACACTGGGCACCACCCCCGTGTCCCTTTAGTCAAGCATAACCCGTTGTCCTCCCGGCTGTGGTGGTGGTGGTGGTGGTGGTGGGGGTTGTGGAGCTGCCAACCCAGCCGAGGCCCTGTCCTCTGAGGGTCAAAAGGACCCAGGTCAGGGTCAAACCGACCCAGGGCAGGCAATGTGTTAGCTAGCTAGAGAGAGTGGTGGCGGCCAACCCAGCCGGGGCCCTGTCCTCTGAGGGTCAAAACGACCCAGGGCAGGGTCTTAGCTAGCTAGAGAGAGTGGTGGCGGCCAACCCAGCCGGGGGAACAACAAGATACTACTAATAAAATATTGCAGCAGCAGCAGCCGCAGAGGCCTGAGGCGGCGGCAGGACACCGCAACATCAAGACACGTCCCGACGTGGTGAGAGGTCTTTGGAGGGGGCTCCCCAAGCCTAGGTTAGGTGCCTACTAAGCCATGAGTGTTCCTCGTCGTTTTCACCGCCAAACAGGTCATAGAACATTTTCCCAAGAAGAGTTTGACTGCGAAGAGGAGGAAGCTGAGGAGGCGTCAGAAGAAGACACTGCCGAAGGGTTAGAAGAAGGAGAACAAGGAGCCTTAGAAGAACGAGACGAAGAAGCAGAAGCAGAGCGAGACAAAGAAGCAGTAGCAGAAGCAGAGCGAGGAGACCGCAGCCGCCGCCGACGACAACACCAACAACAACAACATGGCATCCCTCGAGTGGAAAGAGAGACTTTCGTGTCGAGAAACGGCCAAATCTAATGGTCATCGGTGCCCTGCTGCGACGACGACGACGACGACGACAACGGCGACGACGGCAATCGGGGCGGCAGGGCTTCACAATATAATAGGCCGCCACCGCAGATGAGGCCGGGGCCTACGGAGCACGCCCTTGGCCAGGCCAGCGACATCCTCTCGACGTTCCGCCTGTTTGTCACACCCGAGATAGAAGACATCATCCTAGACATGACATGACCAATCTGGAGGGCTTTCGAAAATACGGAGACTGCGGAGACGGCGGCGGCGGCGGCTGGAAGGGGATGGACGCCACCGACCTGCGCGCCTACATAGGGCTGCTCATCCTAGCCGGAGTGTACAGGTCCCGAGGCGAGGCCGCCGCTTCTCTGTGGGACGCCGAGAGCGGGAGGACCATTTTCCGCGCTACCATGTCGCTCAAAGTCTTTCACGCTTACTCGAGACTCCTTCGATTCGACGACCGTCGGACCAGACCCGACAGGCGAGCCTCGGACAAACTGGCCGCCGTCAGAGAGGTCTGGGACAAGTGGGTCGAGTGGCTGCCGCTCCTCCACAACCCCGGGCCCGACGTCACGGTGGACGAGCAACTGGTCCCCTTCAGAGGGCGCTGTCCTTTCCGTCAGTACATTCCCAGCAAGCCGGCCAAATACGGCATCAAGTCCTGGGTGACCTGCGACTCCAAATCCAGCTACGCCTGGAAGATGCAAGTCTACACCGGCAAGCCCGCCGCCGCCGCCGGAGGCCCCAAGAAGAACCAGGGGATGCGCGTCGTGCTCGATTTGACGCAGGGACTCAGCAGGGGTCACACCGTCACCTGCGACAATTTCTTCACCTCCTAAGAACTCGCGCGCCAGCTCCTGCTGAGGAGGAACGTCACCCTGGTCGGCACCGTCAGAAAGAACAAGCCCGAGCTACCGCCCGCGCTGCTCGTCGCCTCCAAGGACAGCGAGAAGAGGAGCCTCTTCTCCTCCAAGTTCGCCTTCACGCCCACCACAGCTCTAGTGTCATACGTCCCAAAGAAGAACAAGAACGTGTTACTCCTCAGCACTCTGCACGCCGCCCAGCCGGCGCCACGACAAGAAGCCCGCCATCATCCTAGACTACAACAGCAACAAAGGAGGGGTCGACAACCTAGATAAGGTCATTGGAACCTACAGCAGCAGCCCCAGCAGCAGCCCCAGCCACAGCCACCGCTCATCTGCAAGCAAGTAAGAGGAAGAGGTGTCAGGTCTGCCCGTCAAAGAAGGACTGTAAAACACACACTATGTGCTCCAGGTGTAACAAATACATCTGCAAAGGCTGTTCACACGCCTACTGTCCCTCCTGTTCCAATTCGGCCTTTAGTCAGAGCGGGACACTTCGACCCGGAGGGCACGGCGTGTACACTGACAGCCACAGCCAGAGCCAGAATAGCGGGACACTTCGACCCGGAGGGCACGGCGAGTGCACTGACAGCCACAGCCAGAGCCAGAATAGCGGGACACTTCGACCCGGAGGGCACGGCGTGTACGCTGACAGCCACAGCCAGAATAGCGGGACACTTCGACCCGGAGGCCACGGCGTGTGCACAGAATACCAGGACAACGGGAGGGTTAAAGGGGTAGACAACCGGTCCTGGAATGGGCACCGGTGGGGCAAAAGACTCAGGCCATGGAGCGGGGCAATTAACCGGGCCAGGTCTGGGCACCGGTGTGGCAGGCGACTCCGGGCCTTTGGACCATCACGGGAGGCTCCAGACTGTGGACCATCACGGGAGGCTCCGGGCTGTGGACCATCACGGGAGGCTCCGGGCTGTGGACCATCATGGGACGTACCGGGCTGGAGAGGCGCACCGGAGGTCGGGTGCGTGGAGCCGGTACTGGAGGCACCTGGCTGGTGACACGCACTTCATGGCGAGAGTGGGGAACCGGTACTGGGCTTACCGGACTGAAGAGGCGCACAGGAGGCCTGGTGCGTGGAGCCGGCACAGATGGCACCGGACTGGTGACACGCACTTCAGGGCGAGTACCTGCCTGGTGCGTGGAGCCTACACCGGTGGAGCGGACTGCTCTGGCACTGGAGTGTAGCCGACGGCCGGACCCGGACTGGGCACCAGTGGGCGGACTGCTCTGGCACTGGAGTGTAGCAGACAGCCGGACCCGGACTGGGCACCGGTGGAGCGGACTGTCTGGCACTGGAGTATAGCAGACGGCCGGACCCGGACTGGGCACCGTTGGAGCGGACTGCTCTGGCACTGGAGTGTAGCAGACGGCCGGCCGCGGACTGGGCACCGGTGGAGCGGACTGCTCTGGCACTGGAGTGTAGCATACAACCGGACCCGGACTGGGCACAGGTGGAGCGGACTGCTCTGGCATTGGAGCCCTGATGCGTGAAGCCGGCATAGGTTGCACCGGATTGGTGACATGCAATACAGGAAGCCGGCATGGAACATACCGGACTGGAGAGGCGTACTGGAGACTCGGCGTGGGATGTTGGCACCGAACGACCCGGACTGGGGATGCACACCGTGGGCACCTTTAACTCCAGCTCCTTCCTTTCGCTCTCGCACTCCTCCCATTTTCGCCTACACAGCTCCATAATACACCTATAAACTCCCGTCAGGTATGCCTCTTCCTCCTTTCTCACCGTATTCCACATGGGGAGTGGTACTGGCGCGTCTTCTTCGCGGCCAGACCACCCCCATAGCCCAACCCCCCCCCCCCCCGAAATTTTCTTGGGATTGCCTACGGGCTCCTTTTTCTCCTGCTCCCCGATTACAACGGTGTCCTCTCTTCTACTTTTCTCCCGAATTGCGCTGCTTGGTCAGTTGGTGGTTAATTCTGTCACGCTCGGGTGTGTATAGAGACCAAGGCGCAGCGCAGCGATAGTTCGACATCATTTATTAGATAAACTAGACGTGAACTATACAAAATAACAACGATACAAAAACAAAAGGAAACACACTTACTTCGACACGGACATTCGGCAATGAACCACGCATAGGGAGTGGGAATTACACATATAAGTAGGATCCCTAATTAGAGACAATGCAATGCAGCTGCCTCTAATTAAGGATCCCACACTCAACACCACACAGACATAGAACATATAGAACTGCCAGACTCTGACCATAGAACTATAGAGAAGCAGTAGGCTTCTTTATGGCCAGAGCCTGACACGATGGCATTTGCAGGTAAAATAGTAACTGATTGTCTCCAAACGAAGCAGGGAAACTAAAACTACTGAAAACAAAATAAACTTATAGACCCATTTTTTTTAGACCCACGTTTCACTGATAGTGGCAGAGTTGGCCCTAGAGGCCATCTCTTGCTGTAGAATTTTCATGAATCTTGACACCGATGACTGGTATTTGGGCCATTGCAGGAATGGAAAAATCATCTGGCAAATGAAATACAATAAACCAACACGGATAAAGAATAACTTGATCTGGCATCAGGAGACGAGGAGAACTGATAAAATCAGTTCATGAAATGTACTCACTATCTCTGATGTTTGAATCCAGAGCTAACTAAAGTGTAATCTCTGCAATATAAAGGTGTGTATTCAATCTGATCTGCTTTAGCCAACATAGCTGTTGTTTTGGCGGTCAAACTGAGTTAGAGCCGTCAAATCCACAATTGGCTATACCTAAAATGGACATTGCCATTGGCTGCACAAAGTCATATTAACAGAAATTCCAAACAGCCTTCTTTACAAGTTTGAACACTGGAATGTGAGATGTAATCTACACCTCATTTAGGCTGACAGAAATCCTCATTATTTTGTTAGATAGATAGATAGATAGATAGATAGATAGATAGATAGATAGATAGACACACACATTCGTGACAAAATGTTTGTGTGCATGGCTGTGTGCTCGATTTTATACACCTGAAATAGCCCAATCCACTCATTTGAAGGGGTGTCCACTCACTTGTGTATATATAGTGTATATACTGTATATTCCCACACTGTGAAATTGTGAGAATTATGATAATGCACGTTTAGTGTAAGAGCTGTTTGAAAAGCCTGAAATATCAGCTTGTTTGGCTGGGTGGGGTTTTTGCTTTTTGGTGACATCACCAGGCGATTTAAGTTAATAGACCTATAACAAAGATAATTTTCCCTCCTCTCTGCCAATAACAGCTAGTTTTCAGGTTACACACCCCTCCCATTAGGCTTCTCTAACTAGGCCCCTCTCTCAGTTCATTCCAAGACAGCCCAAGCAAAATCCTTGTTTGAGAAATAGCATTTTGCTAAGTAGCTATTTTTATTGCTTTTTGACCATTTTAATTGAAAAGAATCACAGTAAGATAGTTCATTGTTTATATGCAGCCATATAAAATGGCTGCATTGGACCTTTAAGTCATCTAGAGTTTGAAATGTCAAGTCCTGTGAGTGGATGAGAGATAAACTGAGACGGTTGAAGAGAGTGCTATAGAGAGTAGAGAAGGGGCATACAAGAGAAAACTCAATGGAAAACTGGCCCTGATATCTTAAGGCAAAACACAGGCCCTATGTAAACTTACATTACTAACTCATCATGAGGAGGAAAGAGAGAATGAAGTGGCGCCACTGAATCTTCCACATACAGTGTTTGATATGCAGCTAGTGGAAAACAGTGTAGGAGTAACAATGCTTATCAACAGACAGACAATTGATCCATCTCTCTCTCTCTCTCTCTCTCTCTCTCTCTCTCTCTCTCTCTCTCTCTCTCTCTCTCCCCCTCCCTCCGGATGGTCTGATTAGATGGTCTCCCTACTAGCTCCTGTGTGCCAGTGGCTCTGCCAAAGATGTTTGCCTTATCAGACAAACAAACAATACCCCCCTTCCCCCCGTCCCCATCCCCCCCGTCTCTACCTCTCCCTTATCTGCATTGCACTATTCTCTAGTCAGTTTGTCAGGCAGATAGTCACATATAAAGTAAACAGTATAAGGTGGCTTTCGAAGAGGTCTGCTTCACGTCAGCAGCACGACACTGTCATTGTTCTCACCGGGCACTACTGACTACATGACCTACTCTAGACACAGGGGGGAGAGAAAGAGAGAGGGAGAGAGAGAAATAGATACATGGATAGATTGAAAGAGAGGGATAGAGGGGAGAGAAAGAGAAAGAGAGAGTGAGGGAGAGAGAGAGAGAGAGAGAGAGAGAGAGAGAGAGAGAGAGAGAGAGAATAAAATAGATTAAAAGGTAGTCCAAATCGGAAGACAGGATCACACTACAAAGACGAGGAGCAGAATACCTTTTTCTTGACAGCATGAGAAGGCATATGTATGGGCTTTTCGCCGCACCGCTGTAACTCTGACCGTTTCGAAATAAAATGCATTCTTGCTTGAAAGAAATATAGCCATCCTTGTAATTAAAAAAGTCAACTTGCCAATTAGTCTATGTAATGAAACCGAAAAACATAAAAACTGTCAACACAGCAAGTCAGTTGATAATTACATTACTGTACTGTAAACTGATGATTCAGTGCTGAGGCCGATGCAAGACAACTTTGAGCGAGTCTTATGCAGCAGGGAAAACCACAAGCAGAAGTTATTGTCTGTGCTAAGTATTGTATTGACAGGCCAACAACACTGTGGTTTCCTCTGACAGATCAAATCAGTCTTTCACCTCAGAGGTTACTGTACATGCACAAATGTGCACAAGCGGGCACACACACCCACACACAGGATAGAACCCTGTCTTGTGATAGAGCATTCTCAAGTCTGGGACACAACAAGGCTAACTGTCTCTGGAAGGTAAAACGATGCACTATATTTATAAATGTTCCGTTTTCTATCTGTTGCTGTTATTTCAAATCTTATTATTAGTCTGGTTTTCGGGGGATGGCTAGGTGAAACAGAACACGACGACCAGACCATGATCTTGGTCTGGTTGACATGTGTTGTTTCAGGGGTAGCCAGCCAAGCCCTGAAACATCAGTACCCTCAGAGTCACAGACAGTGCAGGCTCTTCCAACAGTCGCCTGTTATTCTGTCCCACATTATCATCGCGGGCCAAAAGAGGCCAGTGGGCATCAAAGCTACACGAGGCTGACCTTGGCACTATATGCTACAGAATGCTGTCCTCATCACTCTCTCGTCCCTAGGCTACTCTAACACACACACACAGGCACACTAACCACACAAAGCCATCCTTCAGCCCTGGGACAGTAGCAGGATGGAGTGATGATGTCAAGAGTGTTTACTGGACTGCCTCCAGATCATTGGCTGAGAGGGCCAGCTTTCCATGCACAGAGGCAGCTATTGAGGGAGGAACAGGGTAGTACTGGGGGGGAAAGGGCTATGACGTGGGGAGGAAAGGTTTATGGCAGTAAGGATGAGTTAATACATAATGGGACAGGATAAAGCTCAGACCTGGACCGAGGTAGACACTCACAGGGGGTTACAGTGTTAAACCTGCAGCCAGCCACATAGCTTGACAGAACAGCTGTACTCCACACAATGCAATCATTATTACACATTAACGAGATTTTTTTACTGCCATCACCACCATGCTATTTAAAGATGATCCCTGAATACGGGTTGAAGTGCAGAACACAAACAGTGAGACGAAAGCTATGTTCTATCTCATAAGCTGTCTTCGACAAGGCATACAGTACAGAACATTCTAGATATTATCTCTGTGCATACATTCCACCGGTGCCTGATTTAAGATTTGTGTTGTTGAAAAATATCCCAGTAGGGGTGTATATCATATCTACACCTGCCCAGCTACGTGCTGAAACCTCCACTGAGGGGTGAAAAGCTAAAAGCTAGGCGGCGGCCAACTTCGTGTCATGTCCTGTCTCGTTCTATCAAAAAGATAAACAACCTCTCGTCCTAGAATGACACTGAACCATCTCTCCCCTCTCTTTCTCTCTCTCCTGCTTTCTCTCACTCTCTCCTCTGAGTTTTTAACTATCCAAGCAACAGTCCCAATAAGCTTTAACAGATGGAGTCAGATGAAGGAGGGATGTCATACAGGTTCTATTTTGGTGTCTGTGAGAGCAGGAGACATAAAGGTAATAATGTTATAGCCTGTGAGAGCAGGAGACATAAAGGTAATAATGTTATAGCCTGTGAGAGCAGGACACATAAAGGTAATAATGTTATAGTCTGTGAGAGCAGGAGACATAAAGGTAATAATGTTATAGTCTGTGAGAGCAGGAGACATAAAGGTAATAATGTTATAGTCTGTGAGAGCAGGAGACATAAAGGTAATAATGTTATAGCCTGTGAGAGCAGGAGACATAAAGGTAATAATGTTATAGCCTGTGAGAGCAGGAGACATAAAGGTAATAATGTTATAGTCTGTGAGAGCAGGAGACATAAAGGTAATAATGTTATAGTCTGTGAGAGCAGGAGACATAAAGGTAATAATGTTATAGTCTGTGAGAGCAGGAGACATAAAGGTAATAATGTTATAGTCTGTGAGAGCAGGAGACATAAAGGTAATAATGTTCACCTGGGTCGAGGATAGCTTACTTCCAGAGTTTTCTCTCCAAGCGGCCATATCATAAACACATAACTAGCAGTGTAAAAGTTCACCTATTGACCTAATGTCTGAAAGTTACAAGTAGCTTAACACTCTGGGTCTGCTCCATTTACAGTATCTCCTTGTGTCACACACGCCTCACACATACACACACACAAGTATGCATGCGGACATGCCAGGCAGTGGGAACTAAATGGGTAGATAAGCCTCATTCAACAGTGGTCTAAGGCACTGCATCTCAGTGCTAGAGGCTTCACTACAGACCCTGGTTCGATCCCGGCTGTATCACAATCGTGATCGGGAGTCCCATAGGGCGGCGTACAATTGGCCCAGTGTTGTCCGGGTTTGGCCGGGGTATGCAGTCATTGTAAATAAGAATTTGTTCCTAACTGACTTGCCTAGTTAAATATAGGTTAAATAAAAAAATGTTTTTAAAACAGAACATTTGGCATTTGACCAACCACTCTGGGAATTTTTTTAAATGAATAAAATAACCATTCTTGTAGCGGTGAGGGTCCAGGGTATAGAGGCAGTATGGTGATGGTTCCTAACCCTCCTCCTCTCCAGGTGGTGAAGGGGCAGTATTTCCCATATGGGCCTTATGAACTCTGGAGGCGCTAAGCTTTGTGTGTTTGTTTGTGTGTATGTGTGTACCGGCATTCATTTGTGCGGGTGTGGTGCGTCTGAGGCGGGCAGGCTGGGCAGACTGGTATGGATAGAGGAGGGGATAAAGTGTTTAGGGAGGGGGAACTCTCATTGTTTACCCAGGCCTAAGTAGGGATTAGTGGCTTGCTGATGGTAGCTGTCAGGGGCCCCAGTGTGACAGCCGTGAGGGGCCGGCCTGCCGTGGCGGCGGCTTAATGAAAAGGGCCGTGTTGGGTGTGACCCCGGCTTAGGGGTTTGTTGAGTGATCTGTGCCTGAGAGCTGCCACTGACCGCATGCACACACACACACACATACACACACACACATTAACAGGCATATTGGAACACACACACAGTGCTCTTACGCTTTCATTCAAATTCCTGTGCATGCTTATCCATCATACTGTCAAATGTCCAAGATACCCATCTACATGTGCGTGCTCAGACACAAACACCCGTGCACACACATACATACACACACACACACACACACACACACACACTGACATGCCACAGGACTGATACAATCCACTCCATTGTAAGGAGTGTATTAAACACAAGGGAGATATGCAGATGAGTGTTCATTTGCCTTTATTCCAGCTCTCTCATCCTCGCCCACACAAAAGCCTTCATTCTGTACATTCTCTGTCTCATTCAGATACTTTCATGTGTCACAGTTGTGTGGGAAGAAAACTTTTATCTGTCCCTAAAACCCAGCGATGCATTCTACCAAACACACAGGAGAAAAGGATTTGACAGGGTTGCCAGATCACAGACGTCAATCCACTTTTATTTGCAGGTGCATTTTTCCTCTGCTCGAGTTATAATATATATTTTCCAGTCTAACTTCCCTGATACAGTAGGGCACAGGATTGTTTCTGGTCAGGTCACATAGTCAGGATTTCCATATAAAAGTTTGGGGTCACTTAGAAATTTCCTTTTTTTTTTAAGAAAAGCAAACATTTTTGTCCATTAAAATAACATCAAATTGATCAGAAATACAGTGTAGATATTGTTAATGTTGTAAATGACTATTGTAGCTGGAAACAGCTGATTTCTAATGGAATATCTACATAGGCGTACAGAGGCCCATTATCAGCAACCATCACTCCTGTGTTCCAATGGCACGTTGTGTTAGCTAATCCTGTCATACCCTAATTCCGTTCACCTGTTCTCCCTGGCTCCTCCTCTACCAGGTGTTTCCTATGTTCCCTTATTGCTTGTGTATTTAATCTGTATCTGTTCATTGGTCTGGTTGCCAGTTCGTCTTGTGTGTTTCACCAGGTCGTGCCCGCATTCCTAGTAATACCCGCTGTCTGTTTAGTTCTCCTGTTACCGTACCCCTGCCTGTTTACACAACCTGATTCCTGCCTGCCGTCTCTGTACCTCTGAACGCCTGTGTACCAAATCCTTGCCTGCCTACGACAACGAGATATAGCCTTCCGATTTTGTAAAATAAATACATACTTGACATTCTACCTGCCTCCTGCGTCTGCACTTGGGTCTCTGTCTGAGCTGTGATAGTACGAACTGGCCATGACAGACCCAGCAGATTCTGACAACCTCCGGAGCGCTCTCTCCCTTCAGGGAGCTGCTATTGGGAGGCATGAAGACCTCCTACAACGTGTCATGGAGGGACTTCAAACTATTTCTGGCCGCCATGATCAGACCTACAACTCGCTGATGGAGCAACTTCGTGGATTGTCAGTGGGACAGCCTACTACAGCGGCACCTGCCCCTGATACCAGTACCCTCGCGACTAACACTGTTTCACCTATAACCCACTCAGCCTCTCGGGAACCCAGCTTACCTCCTCCTGAGCGGTACTCTGGAGATCCGGGAACCTGTCGTTCGTTCCTATCGCAGTGTTCGTTGATCTTCGAGCTGCAACCCTCCTCGTTCCACTCGGATCGTGCTAAGGTAGCATACATCGTCGCTCTTATGTCCGGGAGGGCAGGAGCCTGGGCTACGGCGGTGTGGGAACGACAAACACCCATCTGTTCCAGCCTGGACTCCTTCGTGGCCGAAGCTAAAAAGGTTTTTGATTCACCGATTTCTGGGAGAGAGGCAGCCCGTAAACTCCTGAGACTGCGGCAGGGCTCTCGTAGCATTTCGGATTACGCAGTGGACTTCCGCACTCTGGCCGCCGATAGCTCGTGGAATTCTGACGCTCTTTTTGACGCTTTTCTTAATGGGTTGTCGGACATTATTAAAGATGAGCTAGCAGCCCGGGAACTGCCCCCCGATCTCGACTCTCTCATAAACCTTTCTATGCGGATAGATAGCCGTATATGGGACAGGAACCGAGAGAGAAGATCAGCCCCCTCACATCCTTCGCAACCCGGAAGTTACCGGTCTTCCGGCCTCCGAGAGGTTAGGGGCGGGGACGAACCGTTCCGGAATTATCCGAAAGCGCCCGAGGTGGATACATCAGAGCCTATGGAACTAGGAAGGGCCAGAATAAGCCCGGCGGAAAGGGAGAGGAGAATCAACAGCCGTAGCTGTTTGTATTGTGGCACTTCAGGCCATTTCATCTCTACCTGCCCAGTAAAAGAGCAGGCTCATCAGTAAGAGCGGGTGTGCTGGTGGGCCAAACAGAGACCCCCTGGTCTCCTTCGACCCGTGCCCCAATTCATGCTATCCTCCGGTGGGGAACCCTATCCGAGACCATCAGAGTTCTTATTGATTCTGGGGCTGACGAGAGCTTCATTGACTCCGCCCTAGTCCAGCAGCTGGGCATTTCCACCCAAAACCTCTCCACTGCTATAGAGGCCAGAGCCTTGGACGGCCGGTCCATTGGCAAGGTGACACTTTGTACTGTTCCAGTGGTTCTACGCATCTCTGGCAACCATAGTGAATCCATCCGGTTTTTACTCATCAGTTCCCCTCACGTGCCAGTGGTTCTGGGCCATTCCTGGCTTCAACGGCATAACCCTCTCATCGATTGGACTACGGGTTCCATCAAGGGATGGAGCCCCTTTTGCCATGCCCAGTGCTTGAAGGCTGCACAACACCCCTCGGTTATCCCCATCCCGGTTTCTGAGCCCGCCCTTGACCTGTCCTCTGTTCCGGCTGAATACCAGGACCTACGGGAGGTCTTCAGCAAGTCCCGGGCGACATCACTTCTCCCTCACCGCCCATATGATTGCGCAATTGACCTTTTCCCGGGAACCTCCCCCCCCAGAGGGCGTCTCTACTCACTGTCTGGTCAGGAGACCAAGGCCATGGAGGCCTATGAGGAGAGCTCTCTTGCTGCAGGGATTATTCGCCCATCTTCATCCTCCGCTGGAGCGGGTTTCTTCTTTGTGGACAAGAAAGATAAATCCCTGCGTCCCTGCCTTGATTACAGAGGTCTGAACGACATCACCATAAAGAACCGTTACCCGCTTCCGCTCATCTCCTCCGCCTTCGAGGTTCTTCAGGGGGCAACCATTTTCACGAAACTGGACCTGCGGAATGCCTATCATCTGGTTCGGATCCGGAAGGGGGATGAATGGAAGACTGCTTTCAACACCACGAGTGGCCATTATGAATACCTGGTGATGCCCTTCGGCCTGACCAACGCCCCTGCAGTGTTCCAGGCTCTGGTCAACGACGTGCTGCGTGACATGTTGAACCGGTGCGTCGTTGTCTACCTGGACGACATCCTAGTGTTTTCCCGGTCTGCCCAGGAGCATATAACCCACGTCCGCCAGGTGCTCCAGCGCCTCCTGGAGAACCAGCTTTTTGTCAAGGCAGAAAAGTGCGAATTCCACCAATCCACTATCTCGTTCCTGGGATACATCATTGCTGCTGGAAGCATCCAGATGGACCCCAACAAAGTGAGGGCTGTAGAGGAGTGGCCGCAACCCACTTCCCGGAGTCAGCTCCAGAGATTCCTGGGATTTGCTAATTTTTACCGCCGCTTCATCCGGGGTTATAGCACTCTGGCATCTCCCCTCACCGCTCTTACCTCCACCAAGATCCGCTTTGTCTGGTCTCCTGAGGCTGCCCGTGCGTTCACTGACCTTAAACGGCGTTTCACCTCGGCCCCGGTCCTAATCCAACCTGACCCCTCTTGCCAGTTTGTAGTGGAAGTGGACGCCTCAGAGGTAGGGGTGGGAGCAGTTCTGTCCCAGCACTCGACCAGAGATCAGAAGCTGCATCCTTGCGCTTTCCTCTCCCACCGGCTCAGTCCAGCAGAGAGGAACTATGATGTCGGCAACCGGGAGTTGTTGGCTGTCAAGATGGCATTGGAGGAATGGAGGCACTGGCTGGAGGGCTCAGAGCTCCCGTTTTTGGTCTGGACCGACCATAAGAACTTGGAGTACCTTCGCACCGCCAAGCGGCTCAACTCCAGACAGGCCAGGTGGGCTCTACTGTTCACACGGTTTAATTTCACCCTATCATACCGTCCCGGCTCTAAGAACGCTAAACCCGACGCCCTGTCTCGTGTTTTCAGCCCCGTCACTGCCTCCCTGGACCCAGAGCCCATCCTTCCCGCCTCCTGCCTTACTACATCCATCATCTGGGGAATAGAAACTGTGGTCCACAATGCACAGCGGTCTCAACAGGGACCTGGAAATGTTCCTACAGGCTGCATGTTTGTTCCGGATTCTGTCCGGTCCCAAGTTCTGAAGTGGGGCCATTCCTCTAACCTTACCTGTCATCCAGGGTCGCGTCGGACCCTTGCATTCATCCGTAGACGGTTCTGGTGGCCCACCATGGGGCAGGACGTGCCCTCCTTTGTCTCTGCGTGCACGGTGTGTGCCCAAAACAAGACTCCGCGGCAAGCTCCGTCTGGCCTCCTCCAACCTCTGCCTGTTCCGCGCCGCCCTTGGGCGCACATTTCATTGGACTTTGTGACCGGCCTCCCTCCTTCCGACGGCCACACCGCCATTCTCACGGTAGTGGACCGGTTTCCAAGGCGGCTCACTTCATCCCCTTAGCCAAGCTACCCTCGGCCAAGGAGACGGCTCAACTCGTTATGCAGCACGTCTTCCGGATCCATGGTCTTCCCACTGACATGGTGTCAGATCGAGGACCCCAGTTTGCGTCCCAGTTCTGGAAGGCTTTCTGCGCCCTCATCGGGTCATCGGCCAGCCTCTCCTCCGGATTCCACCCTGAGTCTAACGGTCAGTCGGAGAGGGCCAACCAGGACCTGGAGACTACCCTGCGTTGCCTCGTGTCCTCTAACCCCACCACTTGGAGTCGGCAGTTAATCTGGGTGGAGTATGCCCGCAACACCCTTCCTTCGTCTGCTACGGGCCTCTCTCCCTTTGAGTGCTCCCTCGGCTACCAGCCTCCCCTTTTTCCGAACCAGGAGGCAGACGTGGGGGTGCCTGCCGCACAGCTGTTTGTCCGCCGCTGTCGGCAGACTTGGAAGAAGGCTCGGGTTGCTCTACTCCGGACAACGGCCAGATATCAGCGACAGGCGGATCGTCACCGGACCCCTGCTCCACGTTACCGCATCGGGCAAAGAGTGTGGCTGTCCACTCGGGATCTGCCACTTCGAGTAGAGTCCCGGAAGCTGTCCTCCCGATTCATTGGACCCTTTTCTATCTCCAGGGTACTCAGCCGCTCTGCTGTCCGTCTGATCCTCCCACGCACTCTTAGAGTACACCCCACCTTCCATGTCTCCCGTATTAAGCCTGTTTCCCATTGTCCTCTTGCCCCTGTTCAGAGACCTGCTCCATTGCCTCGTCTTGTTAATGGTGTTCCTGTCTTTATAGTTCGGCGCCTCCTGAGGGTCCGGCCTCGTGGCAGGGGTTTCCAGTACCTGGTTGACTGGGAGGGCTACGGTCCGGAGGAGCGCTGCTGGGTTCCTGCCAGGGACATCTTGGACCCATCCCTTATTGCAGATTTTCGCCGTCGCCACCCCAGTCAACCAGGTACGGCACCAGGTAGGCCGCCAGGTGGCGTCCCTAGGGGGGGGGTACTGTCATACCCTAATTCCGTTCACCTGTTCTCCCTGGCTCCTCCTCTACCAGGTGTTTCCTATGTTCCCTTATTGCTTGTGTATTTAATCTGTATCTGTTCATTGGTCTGGTTGCCAGTTCGTCTTGTGTGTTTCACCAGGTCGTGCCCGCATTCCTAGTAATACCCGCTGTCTGTTTAGTTCTCCTGTTACCGTACCCCTGCCTGTTTACACAACCTGATTCCTGCCTGCCGTCTCTGTACCTCTGAACGCCTGTGTACCAAATCCTTGCCTGCCTACGACAACGAGATATAGCCTTCCGATTTTTTGTAAAATAAATACATATAATATGAGTTATGTGAAGAACCTCAGAGTATTTTTCGATTCTGAAATGCGCTTTGATCGTCAAGTTAATAGCGTCGTGAAATCATCTTTTTTTCAGTTGAGAAAATTGGCAAAATTAAAACCCATCCTTTTATACAAGGATTTGGAGATTGTTCTGCATGCCTTTGTTTCAACCCGGTTGGACTATTGTAATGCTCTTTATCTAGGCATAAGTGAATCACTGGTTACTCGTCTTCAGTACGTTCAAAATGCTGCAGCGAGATTTTTAACAAATACCAGAAAACGAGAACACATAACACCTGTATTGATAACCCTTCACTGGCTACCTGTCAAATTTAGAATACAATACAAGGTATTAACGTTTGTTTTTAAAGCATTACATGATCGAGCTCCTGAATATATAAAGGACATGTTAATCCCATATCAGTCTCAACGTCATCTACGTTCTTCTCAGAACATGCTTTTAACCGTCCCACGATCTCGCTTGAGGCGTAGTGGAGATCGCGCCTTTTCTGTTGCGGCCCCTGCACTTTGGAATGAGTTGCCGCTATCTTTGAAATCCTTGCCAAGCATAGATACTTTTAAAAAGGACTTGAAGACTTACTTATTCCATCAAGCTTATGACGTTTGAATGGGTCTGAGAACTGTGAGTGATTATATGTTTGATTTAATGGTGTCATGTGTTGATGTTTTTTTTAATGTGTATTCTAGAGTTATTGTAATTTTTGTGTAACTTTGGAGTTATTTATTACTCATGGACAGCACTTTGGTCCATTTTAATGGTTTTGAAAGCGCTTTATAAATAAAGTTGACTTGACTTGACTTGACTTGACATACTTGACATTCTACCTGCCTCCTGCGTCTGCACTTGGGTCTCTGTCTGAGCTGTGATAAATCCAAGTTTATCTTTTTAAAAGGCTAATTGATCATTAGAACACCCTTTTGAAATTATGTTAGCTCAGCTGAAAACTGTTGTGCTGGTTAAACAAGCAATAAAACTGGCCTTCTTTAGACTAGTTGAGTATCTGGAGCATCAACATTTGTGGGTTTGATTACAGGCTCTTCTGAAACTCATCAGTCTACTCTTGTTCTGAGAAATGAAGGCTATTCCACGCAAGAAATTGCTGTGTACTACTCCCTTCACAGAACAGCGCAAACTGTCTCTAACCAGAATGCGTGTGCATAAGGAGAAGATGGAGGACAAGCTGAGGCAGAGCCAGGTGAGAGAGGTGTGGAAGGGTATGAGAAATATCACTGGCTTCAAAAAGTCAAACAGTGGGCAGACGGAGGGGACCCAGGACAGGTTTTTAACAGGTTTGATACTGGCCCTGTCCACCTCCCCTCCAGCTCCCCAGACCACACACACTCACGGCTGTCCCACCCCCACTTTGCTCACAACACCTCTGCTGAGACAATCAGTGACCCCACCTCCGCACCTGCTCCCCCTGGACTGATCCTCAACACCCCCCTTCCCCCCACCTCCCCACCTGGGCTGGCTTTCACCACCAACAAGTGAAGAGAGAGCTGGAGAGACTACATCAGTGGAAAGCAGCGGGCCCTGATGGCATCAGCCCAAGGGTGCTTAGGGTCTGTGCTGACCAACTGTGTGGAATACTCCAGCGTCTTTTCAACCTTAGCCTGAGCCTAGAAAGGGTCCCTGTGCTGTGGAAAACATCCTGCCTCGTCCCAGTGCCCAAGAAGGCACACCCCACTGTCCTGAATGACTTCAGACCATGAAGACCCTGGAAAGGTTAGTCCTCGCTCACCTCACCACACCCCTGGTGTGTACATCAATGGACCCCCTGCAGTTTGCATACCAGCGCAACATCGGGGTGGATGATGCAATCATCTACCTTCTGCAGAGGGCCTACTCTCACCTGGACAACGCAGGTTGCACTGTGAGGGTTATGTTTTTTGACTTCTCCAGTGCCTTCAATACCATTCAGCCCCTGCTACTGGGTGAGAAGATGAGGAGCATGAAAGTGGAAGCACCCTTAGTCTCCTGGGTCACGGACTACCTGACCGGTAGGCCACAATTTGTGCGACTACAGAGCTGTGTGTCAGAACGGGCAGTTAGCAACACAGGGGCCCCCCAGGGAACGGTCCTGTCCCCCTTCCTGTTCACCCTCTACACCTCAGACTTCAGATATAACTCTGAAACATGACACCTACAGAAGTTCTCGGATGACTCTTCTATTGTAGGGTGCATCAGGGGTGGGCAGGAGGAGGAGTACAGGAGCACAATCAGTGACTTTGTGTTGTGGTGTGAGCAGAACCAACTTCAGCTCAACCTCAGCAAAACAAAGGAGATGGTGGTGGACTTCAGGAGAACCAAGGCACAACTGACTGCAGTCCCTATACAGGGGATGGATGTGGAAATGGTTGGGTCATACAAGTTCCTGGGAGTCCATATGGACAGCAGGCTGGAATGGGCTGGTAACACCGGGGCCCTGTACAAAAAGGGCCAGAGCCGACTCTACTTTCTGAGGTCCTTCAACGTGTGCAGTAAACTACAGTGAAGAGGCGACTCCGGGATGCTGGCCTTCTAGGCTGAGTTGCAAAGAAAAGCCATATCTTCCTCTGTCCAGTGTCTGAGTTATATTGCCCTTAATCTTTTCTTTTTATTAGCCAGTCTGAGATATGGCTTTTTCTTTGAAACTCTGCCTAGAAGGCCAGAGAAATGAGAAAAATGTCCTTGTGTGTGCTACCTACACTATATCCCCCAATAGAATCCCCATACTTTAATGAAGACTAGAGGTGGAGATCAAACACAAGTACTAGTCTGTGCTGACCTAAATGCCAGAACTGGACAAGAACCTGACACTCTCAGCACACAGGGGGAGAAACACCTAGGTGATTCCCAGATAGATAGATAGATAGATAGATAGATAGATAGATAGATAGATAGATAGATAGATAGATAGATAGATAGATAGATAGATAGATAGATAGATAGATAGATAGATAGATAGATAGATAGATAGATAGATAGATAGATAGATACAGTGGGGAGAACAAGTATTTGATACACTGCCGATTTTGCAGGTTTTCCCACTTACAAAGCATGTAGAGGTCTGTAATTTTTATCATAGGTGCACTTCAACTGTGAGAGACGGAATCTAAAACAAATATCCAGAAAATCACATTGTAAGATTTTTAAATAATTAATTTGCATTTTATTGCATGACATAAGTATTTGATCACCTACCAACCAGTAAGAATTCCGGCTCTCACAGACCTGTTAGTTTTTCTTTAAGAAGCCCTCCTGTACTCCACTCATTACCTGTATTAACTGCACCTGTTTGAACTCGTTACCTGTATAAAAGACACCTGTCCACACACTCAATCAAACAGACTCCAACCTCTCCACAATGGCCAAGACCAGAGAGCTGTGTAAGGACATAAGGGATAAAATTGTAGACCTGCACAAGGCTGGGATGGGCTACAGGACAATAGGCAAGCAGCTTGGTGAGAAGGCAACAACTGTTGGCGCAATTATTAGAAAATGGAAGAAGTTCAAGATGACGGTCAATCTCCCTCGGTCTGGGGCACCATGCAAGATCTCACCTCGTGGGGCATCAATGATCATGAGGAAGGTGAGGGATCAGCCCAGAACTACACGGCAGGACCTGGTCAATGACCTGAAGAGAGCTGGGACCACAGTCTCAAAGAAAACCATTAGTAACACACTACGCCGTCATGGATTAAAATCCTGCAGCGCACGCAAGGTCCCCCTGCTCAAGCCAGCGCATGTCCAGGCCCGTCTGAAGTTTGCCAATGACCATCTGGATGATCCAGAGGAGGAATGGGAGAAGGTCATGTGGTCTGATGAGACAAAAATAGAGCTTTTTGGTCTAAACTCCACTCGCCGTGTTTGGAGGAAGAAGAAGGATGAGTATAACCCCAAGAACACCATCCCAACCGTGAAGAATGGAGGTGGAAACATCATTCTTTGGTGATGCTTTTCTGCAAAGGGGACAGGACGACTGCACCGTATTGAGGGGAGGATGGATGGGGCCATGTATCGCGAGATCTTGGCCAACAACCTCCTTCCCTCAGTAAGAGCATTGAAGATGGGTCGTGGCTGGGTCTTCCAGCATGACAACGATCCGAAACACACAGCCAGGGCAACTAAGGAGTGGCTCCGTAAGAAGCATCTCAAGGTCCTGGAGTGGCCTAGCCAGTCTTCAGACCTGAACCCAATAGAAAATCTTTGGAGGGAGCTGAAAGTCCGTATTGCCCAGCGACAGCCCCAAAACCTGAAGGATCTGGATGGAGGAGTGGGCCAAAATCCCTGCTGCAGTGTGTGCAAACCTGGTCAAGAACTACAGGAAATGTATGATCTCTGTAATTGCAAACAAAGGTTTCTGTACCAAATATTAAGTTCTGCTTTTCTGATGTATCAAATACTTATGTCATGCAATAAAATGCAAATTAATTACTTAAAAATCATACAATGTGATTTCCTGGATTTTTGTTTTAGATTCCGTCACTCACAGTTGAAGAGTACCTATGATAAAAATTACAGACTTCTACATGCTTTGTAAGTAGGAAAACCTGCAAAATTGGCAGTGTATCAAATACTTGTTCTCCCCACTGTAGATAGATACAGTGGGGAGAACAAGTATTTGATACACTGTTGATTTTGCAGGTTTTCTTACTTACAAAGCATGTAGAGGTCTGTAAATTTTATCATAGGTACACTTCAACTGTGAGAGAAAATCACATTGTATGATTTTTAAATAATTAATTTGCATTTTATTGCATGACATAAGTATTTGATCACCTACCAACCAGTAAGAATTCCGGCTCTCACAGACCTGTTAGGTTTTCTTTAAGAAGCCCTCCTGTTCTCAACTCATTACCTGTATTAACTGCACCTGTTTGAACTCGTTACCTGTATAAAAGACACCTGTCCACACATTCAATCAAACAGACTCCAATCTCTCCACAATGGCCAAGACCAGAGAGCTGTGTAAGGACATCAGGGATAAAATTGTAGACCTGCACAAGGCTGGGATGGGCTACAGGACAATAGGCAAGCAGCTTGGTGAGAAGGCAACAACTGTTGGCGCAATTATTAGAACATGGAAGAAGTTCAAGATGACGGTCAATCTCCCTCGGTCTGGGGCACCATGCAAGATCTCACCTTGTGGGGCATCAATGATCATGAGGAAGGTGAGGGATCAGCCCAGAACTTCACGGCAGGACCTGGTCAATGACCTGAAGAGAGCTGGGACCACAGTCTCAAAGAAAACCATTAGTAACACACAACGTCGTCATGGATTAAAATCCTGCAGCGCACGCAAGGTCCCCCTGCTCAAGCCAGCGCATGTCCAGGCCTGTCTGAAGTTTGCCAATGACCATCTGGATGATCCAGAGGAGGAATGGGAGAAGGTCATGTGGTCTGATGAGACAAAAATATAGCTTTTTGGTCTAAACTCCACTCACCGTGTTTGGAGGAAGAAGAAGGATGAGTACAACCCCAAGAACACCATCCCAACCGTGAAGCATGGAGGTGGAAACATCATTCTTTGGGGATGCTTTTCTGCAAAGGGGATAGGACGACTGCACCGTATTGAGGGGAGGATGGATGGGGCCATGTATCGTGAGATCTTGGCCAACAACCTCCTTCCCTCAGTAAGAGCATTGAAGATGGGTTGTGGCTGGGTCTTCCAGCATGACAACGATCCGAAACACACAGCCAGGGCAACTAAGGAGTGTCTCCGTAAGAAGCATCTCAAGGTCCTGGAGTGGCCTAGCCATTCTCCAGACCTGAACCCAATAGAAAATCTTTGGAGGGAGCTGAAAATCCGTATTGCCCAGCGACAGCCCCGAAACCTGAAGGATCTGGAGAAGGTCTGTACGGAGGAGTGGTCCAAAATCCCTGCTGCAGTGTGTGCAAACCTGGTCAAGAACTAAAGGAAACGTATGATCTCTGTAATTGCAAACAAAGGTTTCTGTACCAAATATTAAGTTCTGCTTTTCTGATGTATCAAATAATTATGTCATGCAATAAAATGCAAATTAATTACTTAAAAATCATACAATGTGATTTTCACTGGATTTTTGTTTTAGATTCCGCCACTCACAGTTGAAGAGTACCTATGATAAAAATTACAGACTTCTACATGCTTTGTAAGTGGGAAAACCTGCAAAATCGGCAGTGTATCAAATACTTGTTCTCCCCACTGTAGATAGATAGGTATTTTACTGATACCCAAGGGTCAAGCAGCTACGAAAAAAACATAGGGTAGGTGCAAAATGTCAGAACAAAAACTGACACGATACTAATATGCCTTCCTGAGTTAATGACTACGTAAGTTCGGTCCAAGAATTACTTACAATAATGCACATGATATGAAATAAGAACTGGACATGAATATGTATATACAGTCCTGAATGAATAAGTCCTGAGTGAATGAGTGATTACAGACCAGAGTTACTCACAGATTGATGCCTAATTGTTAAACTATGTCCTAACACCCCAACAGTTCCAGGTCTATGTTGACGACGGCACGGCACCCCGGTGAGGCAGGACCTCCTGTAGCGCTCTCTGGCACACCATGTTCGGATCAGTCTGTGACTGAAGGTGCTCCTGTGCATCATAACCATGGCATGCAGAGGGTGGGTGACGTTGTCCATGATGGCCAGCAGTTTGTGTCACGGTCAGTGGTGAGGGAACGAGGTGCAGACATGTTTATTTTACTCAAAATACAAAACAATAAACGCAAGAGACAGCACCATGAACAGGTGTCTAGAAATAACAAACAAGCAATGATCCACACGCAGGTGGACGCGATGGGAACATAAATTGAATCCCCAATTAGAGACAACTCAAGACAGCTGCCTCTAATTGGGGATCAACCAAACCCAAAACCAACTCCCTGTGTATGTCAGGACCTGACTGTGGCCAACCTTCTCCCTCTAGAGGAAGTCAGAAACCTGGCCTCAGTCAGGCCCTTACAGTTTGGCCAGGATCCGTCTCTCTGCCACCTCCTCTAGAGTGTCAAGGCTAATCCCCAGAACAGAGCTAGCCTTCCTGATCAGCTTATTTACCGAGAAGCATAACCGGCCTTTATGTTGGCGCCCCAGCACTGGCCCCAGCACTGGCCACCACAGACTGGTAGATAGTATGCAGTAGTTTACTGCACATGTTGAAGGACCTGAGCCTAATCAGAAAATAGAGTCGGCTCTGGCCCTTTTTGTACAGAGCCCCGGTGTTACCATCCCATTCCAGCCTGTTGTCCATATGGATCCCCAGGAACTTGTATGACCCAACCATTTCCACATTCATCCCCTGTATAGGGACTGCAGTGGATTGGGCCTTGGTTCTCCTGAAGTTCACCACCACCATCTCCTTTATTTTGCTGATGTTGAGCTGAAGGTGGATCTGCTCACACCACACCACAAAATCATTGATTGTGCTCCTGTACTCCTCCTTCTGCACACCCCTGATGCACCCTACAATTGTGGAGTCATCAAGAACTTCTGTAGATGGCACGTTCCAGAGTTATATCTGAAGGGTGAAAAGGAATGGGGACAGGACCATTCCCTGGGGGGCCCCTGTGTTGCTCACTGCCTGTTCTGAAACACAGATCTGTAGCCGCACAAATTGTGGCCTACCGGTCAGGTAGTCCGTAACCCAGGAAACTAAGGGTGCTGCCACTTTCATCCTCTTCATCTTCATCTGCAGGGGCTAAAAGGTGTTGAAGGCACTGGAGAAGTCAAAAAACATAACCCTCACAGTGCTACCTGTGTTGTACAGGTGAGAGTAGGCCCTCTGCAGAAGGCACAGGATCAGCGTCAGGGCATGCACACACAGTGAGGAGCTGCTGCGCGTGACAAGGGTAACAGGTGTGCATAATGATGGTGGCAGGACTGGGTAGTGCTGGGCACCAGGGAGAGAGAGTGGGATCAGGCGTGACAGAACTACAGGACAAAATGCAAACCTCCCCAACCCAAAAAGGCCTGTGGTGTTGATGGTATCCTCAATGAAATTATAAAATATACAGACCACAAATTCCAATTGGCTATACTTAAACTCTTCAACATCATCCTCAACTCTGGAATCTTCACAAATATTTGGAACCAAGTAACCACACCCTAATCTACAAAAGTGGAGACAAATTTGACACCAATAACTACTGTGGGATATGTGTCAACAGCAACCTTGGAAAAATGATCTGCATTATCATTAACAGCAGACTCATACAAACAATGAGAAAGAGAAAACAATGCATTGAGCCAATGTCAAATTGGCTTATTACCAAATTACCGTGGACAGACCACGTATTCACCCTGCACACCCTAATAGACAAACAAACAAACCAAAACAAAGGCAAAGTCTTCTCATGCTGATTTCAAAAAAGCTTTTGACTCACTTTGGCACGAGGGTCTGCTTTACACATTGATGGAAAGCTGTGTTGGGGGAAAAACATACAACATGATAAAATCCATTTACACAAACAACAAGTGTGTAGTTAAAATTGGCAAAAAACTAAATTATGTTTCCACAGGGCTGTAGGGTGAGACAGGGATGCAGCTTGAGCCCCACCCTCTTAAATGTATACTGTATTTATCAACAAATTGGCGATGGCACTGGAACAGTCTGCAGCAACCGGCCTCACCCTACTAGAATCTGTAGTCAAATGTCTACTGTTTGCTGATAATCTGGTGCTTCTGTCACCAACCAAGGAGGGCCTACTGCAGCACCTATATCTTCTGCACAGATTCCGTCAGACCTGGGTCCTGATAGTAAATATCAGTAAGACAAAATAATGGTGTTCCAAAAAAGGTCCAGTTGCCAGGACCACAAATACAAATTCTATCTAGACACTGTTGCCCTAGAGCACACAAAAAACTTGACATACATTGGCGTAAACATCAGCGCCACAGCTGTGAACGGTCTGAAAGACAAGGCAAGAGGGGTATATTACGCCATAGAAAGGAACATAAAATTTGATATAACAATTAGGATCTGGCTAAAATACTTGAATCAGTTATAGAACCCATTGCCCTTTATGGTTGTGAGGTCTGGGTCCGCTAACCAACCAAGAATTCACAAAATGGGACAAACACCAAATTGAGACTCTGCATGCAGAATTCTGCAAAAATATCCTGCATGTACAATGTAAAATACAAAATAATGCATGCAGAGCAGAATTAGACCGATACCTGCTAATTATCCAGAACAAAATTCAATGACAACCCTGAAAAGGAAGCGATTCCCAAACCTTCCACAACAAAGCCATCAACTACAGAGAGACGACACAAACAGACCCCTGTGAGGGCTTGGTTGTGGTAAGGCCTCTTACTCCCACCAGGGGGAGTGGAAGGCACACAATCAAGTCCTCACACACTATCAGAGACAGCTGTCTGGAGTTGTCTCTGATTGGGGATAGTATTTAGGCCACACACACATCCACCTGTGTGTGCATCATTGTTTGTTGTGTTTGACGGCACTGGCAGCAACGCACAGTAAGTCACCGTGTTTTCTGTTATACTCTCCTTTTTGTTTTATGCTTTGTGAGAACACCTAATTTAATAAAAAGGATGACACTTCACCAGCGCTCCGTCTATCGTCCCTTGACTACTCCGCACCGTGACAACCCCACAGAGCCCCTGGACAGCAACACAATTAGACCCAACCAATTCATGAGAAAACAAATAGAGAATTACTTGACACATTGGAAATAATTTACAAAAAAACAGAGCAAACTAAAATGCAATTTGGCCCTAAACATAGAGTACAGTACAGAGTGGCAGAGTACCTGACCACTGTGACTGACCAAAAAGTAAGGAAAGCTTTGACTATGTACAGACTCAGTAAGCAAAGCCTTGCAGACCTGGCTCTCAAGAGAAGACAGGATATGTGCACACTGCCCACAAAATGAGTTGCAAACTGAGCTGCAATTCCTAACCTCCTGCCAAATGTATGACCATATTAGAGACATACTATATTTCCTTCAGATTACACAGACCCACAAAGAATTTGAAAACAAATCCAATTTTGACAAACTCATATCTATCGGGTGAAATACCAGTGTGCCATAACAGCAGCCCGATTTTTGACCTGTTGCAACAAGAAAAGGGCAACCAGTGAAGAACAAACACCATTGTAAATACAACCCATATTTATGTTAATTGATGGTATTTATAGACATAATGCCATTTGAAATGTCTCTATACCTTTGGAACTTGTGTGATGAGAGCGAAAAAGAGAAGGCCTGGGTGAGAGAGAAGAATATGGGATGTGAATTGCATAGAGGGTAACTAAAATCAATAATTAGCTTAATTGTTAGTGTAATGTGTGGGAGCCATCCAAACTCACAACAGGCTTCTACGCTGCTACACCTACTGCCTAATTAACCCACATTAATCACACACACACCCACCCAGAAACACACCTACACACACACACACAACAGTTATTGAATTCTGAATTAATAATCAAGCTGAAATTAATCTGAAGCTTCCGTCACAGTTACCTGATCACAGATTAACTAGACACAGTATATAATTCTGATACCAGGCAGTTAAATTCATTAAAGATACCATAACATAGCAGGCTTTAACGAACTAAACAACACCCAAAGATCGGCCCTGGTCAAAAGTTGTGCACTATATAGAAAAAGGTTGCCGTTTGGGATACAGCCACAGTCAGGGGGAACAGAATCAAAGATAGATAGAGATGAAGAATGTCAGCCAGCCAACAATCAAACTCTCCTCTCCTCTCCTCTCATCCCCTCCCTCTGTCTACCCAGAATGCCACTATCCAGACGTCTCCCTAGACGTATCAGTAACACAGTCAGGTAATCAAGGGTTCTGTTAGGTCTCAGATGAGTAGTGCCTGGTTGTGCTGTTGTTTACTGTAGCATGTTGTTTACTTCTCTTAAATCACTGGGTCATTGTCCTGTTGGAAGGTGAACCTTTGCCACAGTCGGAGGTCCTGAGCGCTCATCAAGGATCTCTCTGTACTTTGCTCTGTCAGCTTTCCCTTGATCCTGACTAGTCTCCCAGTCCCTGCTGCTGAAAAACATCCCTACAGCATGATGCTGCCACCACCATCCTTTACCTTAGGGATGATGCCAGGTTTACTCCAGATGTGACGCTTGGCATTCAGGCCAAAGAGTTCAATCTTTTTTTCATCAGACAAGAGAATCTAAGAGTCCTTTAGGTGCCTTTTGGCAAACTCCAAGAGGGCTGTCATGTGCATTTTAGTGAGGAGTGGATTCCGTTTGGCCACTCTACCATAAAGGCCTGATTAGTGGAGCGCTGCAGAGACGGTTGTCATTCTGTAAGGTTATCCCATCTCCACAGTTCTTGGTCACCTCCCTGACCAAGGCCCTTCTCCCCCGATTGCTCAGTTTGGTCAGACGGCCAGCTCTAGGAAAAGTCTTGGTGGTTCCAAACTTCTTCCATTTAAGAATGATGGAGGCCACTGTTTTCTTGGGGACCTTATATAGACAGGTGTGTTTTTCCAAATCATGTCCAATCAATTGAATTTATCAGTGGTGGACTCCAATCAAGTTGTAGAAACATCTCAAGGATGATCATGGAAACAGGATGCACCTGAGCTCAAACCCTTAACCCACAGAACATGTATAAGGGAAATGACAATAGACAAAAAGAAGATGTTGAAACACAAAACATATACACTTCTACCAAATATCATCAATCACTATTGAACAGGAATGTCAAACACTTGTATCTAGTACTAAGGGACAGAAGTGTTGTCTACCATTTCCACACACTTATTGAAAATAGCCTTTGGATAACATCAGAAGTCCAAAGCATCTGCACGTCCTCCCCATGCTGACCTGCAACATTCTGTTTGAGTCCCAAATGACACCTTACATAGTGCCCTACTTTTGACAAGAGCCCTATGGGTCAAAAGTAGTGCACTCCATAAAGTGCCATTTGGGACGCAACCTCTTCTTTGTATGAACGTTAATTACAGAAGAGCGACTGGCTACTTTCTCTCTGACACGCCACTTTAGACAGGTTGGAGAGGACACCTTTCTAAACCTTCCTATTAAGCCCTTCCTTACACAGTCTCTAACTGTCAGGCCTTAGAGAATGAACAGAGGGGGAGGTGAGTTGCAGAAGGAGCGAGAGAGAAAGAGAGAGAGAGAAAGAGAGAGAGAGAGAAGGAGAGAGAGAGGAGAGAGAAAGTGAAGGAGAGAGTGAGAGGAGGCAGGGGTTGTTAAATCAGGTAATAGATAGTGGTGTAGATTACAGGGGTCTATGTGGGTGTGTGTGTGTGTGTGTGTGTAGGAGGTGGGGAGGTCACAGGGGACTCAGAGAGTAACGAATAGGAAAGCTTATTCACTTCCTTGGTTTACCCTTTGCCCTTTAATGAGAACTGCTGACACTGGGGAGGAGATCACGTGACACATTTGGCAGCATGGCAAATTGACCCGGGATTCTGATGGATGATTGACAGCTCCTCAGGGATTCTAGACTCTCCCTTCTCTCCTGTTCTAAACAGAGGGAAGAGAAAGGGATAATAAAAAAAGAAAGTCCTAAAGCAGGCCTGGAATAGTAATTGCGAGCAATTTAGTGAAAAGCCAATTAGAAGTAAGGTTCAAATGTTAAAATGTTCTGTTGCACAGAAAGTGTTTGCCAGACGTGGTAACTCAAAATCTTTTTTGAGAGTGCATGTGTGCGTGCATGTGTGCGTGTATGCATACGCTTACACTACCGTTCAAAAGTTTGGGGTCACTTAGAAATGTCCTTGTTTTTGAAAGAAAAGCACATTTTTTGTTCATATCATCAAATTGATTAGAAATACAGTGTAGACATTGTTAATGTTGTAAATGACTATTGTAGCTGGAAACGGCTGATTCTTTATGGAATATCTACATAGGCCCATTATCAGCAACCATCACTCCTGTGTTCCAATGGCACGTTGTGTTAGCTAATCCAAGTTTATAATTTTAAAAGGCTAATTGATCATTAGAAAACCCTTTTGCAATTATGTTAGCACAGCTGAAAACTGTTGTGCTGATTAAAGAAGCAATAAAACTGGCCTTCTTAAGACTGGTTGAGTATCTGGAACATCAGCATTTGTGACTCAAAAGGGCCAGAAACAAAGAACTTTCTTCTGAAACTTGTCAGTCTATTCTTGTTCTGAGAAATGAAGGCTATTCCATGCGAGAAATTGCCAAGAAACTGAAGATCTCGTACAACGCTGTGTACTACTCCCTTCACAGAACAGCGCCAACTGGCTCTACACTCTTAGAACAAACGGTTCTGTCTAGAACCTAAAAGGGTTCGTTGGCTGTCCCCATAGGAGAACCCTTTGGAGAACCCTTTTTGGTTCCAGGTAGAACCCTTTTTGTTCAAAGTAGAACCATTGTGGGTTCCATGTAGAACCATTTTCATCAGAGGGTAATACATGGAACCCACATTGGTTCTACTTGGAACCAAAAAGGGTTCTTTAAAGTTTTCTCCTATGAGGACAGCCGAAGAACCCTTTTTTTCCAAGAGTGTAACCAGAAGATCTTCCATTTTCTTTTTATTGCCCAGTCTGCGATATGGCTTTTCCTTTGAAACTCTGCCTATAAGGCCAGCATCCCGGAGTCGTCACTTCACCGTTGACGTTGAGACTGGTGTTTTGTGGGTACTGTTTAATGAAGCTGCCAGTTGAGGACTTGTGAGGCGTTAAAAATCAGCAGTTTCCAGCTACAATAGTCATTTACAACATTAACAATATCTACACAGTATTTCTGATCAATTTCATGTTATTTTAATGGACAAAAAAATTGCTTTTCTTTAAAAAACAAGGACATTTCTAAGTGACCCCAAACTTTGAACTGTAGTGTATGTGTATCATACCATTATGTGGGGAGAGTTAATGACAGTTGTGATAGTGATAGTTGTTTTACTAAATACCAGTGTGTGCAAAAGAAAAGTGTACATTTTCTGATATAACAGTGTTTCCCAACCCTGGTCCTCGAGTACCCCCAACATTACACATTTTAGTTGTAGCTCTGAACAAAGACATCTCATTCAACTTGATGGTTAGTTAACAAGTTGAATCAAGCGTGCTTGTCTTGGATTACAATAGAAACGTGTACTGTTGGGGGGTACTCGAGGACCAGGGTTGGGAAACACTGTGACATAATATCAATGTGTATCATAAGTAGTAGTAGCTCCTGCCCTGTGTTGTGTGAATATCTCTCACTCTCTGCTGCCAAATCAAAGTGTTTCCAATGAAGACCATTTGGCAAAGCAGCCGCTTTATATATAGCAAAGAAGCTGTGTTTTATCAATCGGTTACAACTGTGACATTGACAGTGAAGCAAAGACAGACTTCACAGCAGACAGAGAGGGGGGGGGGGACAGAGAGCGAGGGAGGGAGAGAGAGAGAGAGCCCCAGAGTGGGTGGTGGTAGTAATTTGGACTCTCTCTCTAAACTCCCCCTGTTTCTCTCTCTTTCCCTCCCTCCATCCAGAGTAAGACAGGTCTGTCTGATACATGTGTAAATACAGACAACCTCTCCCTGCCAGTCACTTCAAAGACCTTTAGAGGAATGGAGGAGATTTATGGAGAGGTTTCAGATCTATTATACCAATAATTGTAGGAAAGTTGCCATCCATGACTGCAAAAACCTTCCACCTTAAAGTCAGCAGGTATAATGCTTTACATGTCATAAGTATGTATGAGCCCTTTATAATGTGTTATGCCTTTTCCAAAAACAATGAGCCTAAAGGCCATCCCACTGGAACCCACAATAATGCTGTGGTAACAGCTCCAGTATACAAACCTCATAATTATGTCCCACCATCGAAGAATCTGCTGGCGCTTAAGGTGTCCGCATGCTTCCCTTCGGAAACAGTTAGGAACAGTTTGTGCATATTTTATGGCACCATTTTTTGAAGTTTTTGTTCGTTTTGATTCTTCTTTTTTTGGGGCTGTTTGTACACACAACATTTTTCTCCAGGCATGCTTCGTCTGTGATTGGTCAACAGTAAGGATTCTTTAATTAACTGTTTGTTGTCATTCAACAAGAGACAAATCGGTTTCATGCTAATTTTTACAGTTGAGAAACACTGCACCAATTATCTTAGATCTCTGCAAAAACGTCCAAATTAATTACATCTTATCATAGATAAATTCTGACTATTTTGAGGAAGTGTACCAGCTGCGGCATCTCAAGCAAAGGTATTTTAAGGGAGCATGCGAACACACTAGGTGCCAGACAAACCGAAGCATGTGGAAGGCTTTAGTCTGGCTCAGAATTATGACCCACACAGGCTTTATCATAGTCCTCTTTACCCTTCCCAGGGGGAATACTCTATGTACATGGACAAACATTATTCCTCTCCATTCACTAACGGCAAGCTAGTGGGTATTAATTGATATATATCTGGAGAGTTATGATCCAGGGTGGGAAGGAAAGGTGGGGTGGTGGGTTTTCATACAGTGTTTCTCTGCTTGTTTTAAAGTAATAATAATGGCTAAGGGCTGTTTAAAGAGCCTCTTGTAGGGAGAGGGGTGAGTTATGAGAGAGGGGGGTGAGGAGGGGGAGGCGGTGAGTTACGGAGCGTGTCAGGGATCAGAGCGCCCTCTCCGCTACAGCCTGGAGAGAGAGATGAATGATGGGATAGGCCTTTACAGCTGCTGCTCACCGAGGAGTTAAAGGGGAGGCCTTCCTTTCTACTGCCTCGACCCCAGAGAGGAGGACTGTTCACTGGGCTAGTTGGGACTTTATTCAGCCTCCCTCCCAATCTGTCCATAGTTTCTCTACCTCTTGCTTGCTACTTCTCTTTCTCTCTATTCTCTCTCTCCCTCTCTACCTCTCTGTCAAACACAATCTCACACAATTTGTGCAAATATATACGAAAAGTATTTCAGCTAATTTAATGCATTTCTGTGCGTTTTTGTGTGACTTCGGAAACTTCGGAACATTCTTTTGATATTTTTTTTGTTTTTAATGCAAATACTGTTTTCTATGATTGTTTTCCCTTTATACTGGTGCACTTGTAGTCAGAAATGTTTTTTTTTAATTCAAAATGTAATACAAGGCTACACTTTTTTGGTGTACCTTAACCCATTTCTTTCATAATGCATTTTATACAGGGCTATGTTGAATTTTATGAGGGTTGCCGTATTGAAGAAATACATTATTATTTACATTTAAATGTTGTGGTATCCATTAAGGTATTTGATTGGAGAATGTGGATACATTTTTATGATGGGAAATTGTAATACACACCATAATACCCACACAAACACCTACACACACATACAGTATATACACTCACTTTGACTCACGTCACAGCCAACTCTTGACTTTTGTATTAATATTTTTTATTTTTTTAAATGATCTACTCATCACGTATTCATTATCTTTAACTGGTTAAATGTTTGTAGTTTGCATGTTTCAGTAATTATTAACATGGTTAAATAGTCGTACATCTCTGCTTGATTTAGCTTTTGTTATATTTAGCATTTTTATACATATTCTGTATTTCCACTGAAGATAACAATAATTCATCAACACACTACTGTAAATAGATGGATACTACCTGTTATAAAACAGAAATTGCTCTCCATAAATAAATTGTGAGAAATACTCAGTCTGAAGCCATTCGGCTATGGGTTTCACGGCCCTATAATAATGATACAAGTTATATGAGCTTAAAAAGGGTTTATTTAAAACCTATGTGGTGCAGTGCACAGTCCACATTTTTTTACATTACAGCCTTATTAGAAAATTGATTAAATTATTGATAACCTTTCCCAGATCTGTGCCTCGACACTATCCTGTCTCGGATCTCTACGGACATTTCCTTCGACCTCATGGCTTGGTTTTTGCTCTGACATAAACTGTGAATTGTGGGACCTTATATAGACAGGTGTGTGCCTTTCCAAATCATGTCCAATCAATTGAATTTACCACAGGTGGACTCCAACCAAGGTGTAGAAACGCCTCAAGGATAATCAATGGAAACAGGATGCACCTGAACTAAATTTTGAGTCTCATAGCAAAGGGCCTGAATACTTATGTAAATGTGATATTTGAGTTTTCTATTTTTAATAAATATGTGACATTTTAGAATAAGGCTGTAACATAACAAAATGTGTGAAAAGTGACATGGTCTGAATACTTTCCAAATGCACTGTATATAACATGATCGAGACGACTGTAATAATCTTCATGAAATGGAAGTGCCATAAGTGTAATGCAAAATTATTCATTATTTTACAACAACCTGCTTAACTGCATTGATATGGCTTACTTAATCATAGTCCAGACTTGTTCAATCAATCAAATGTATTTGTTATCCCGCCCTCCGCTTGTTTACATCCCGCCCTCCACTGACACAAACACAGCGTGTGACGTCACAACTCTTTTGTCCCGAAGGTTACATACAACTTAACCCAGTGCCTTCTTTGACATTTCTGGGGATTTTAACCATGCATCTCTCTCTTCAATGCTGCCCACGTTCAAACAGTTTGTGAAGTGCCGAACTAGGAATAATAAAACTCTGGACTAGTTTAATGCTAATGTGAAGGATGCATACAACTTCACTGCACTCTCTCCCCTCGGTAGATCGGATCACAACCTTGTCCACCTCACCCCACTCTACAGGCCTATGGTCCAACAGCAGCCAGTGACCACTAGGACCATTAGGAGATGGTCCCTGGAGGTGAATGAGGCCCTACAGGGACTGGGATGTGCTCTGTGAGGCTCATGGGGAGGACATTGATGGACTTACAGACTGCATAACGGACTATATAAATGTTTGTGTAGACACCAGGAAGGTACGCTGTTTTCCAAATAATAAACCCTGGGTCACCAGCGACCTGAAGGCCCTGCTGAATGAGAAGAAGAGGGCCTTCAAGTAGGGGGACAGGGACAAATTGAAATGCGTCCAGAGGGAGCTGAAATTGAGGGGAAGAGAGTGTATAAGGAGAAGATGGAGGACAAGCTGAGGCAGAGCCAGGTGAGAGAGGTGTGGAAGGGTATGAGAAATATCACTGGCTTCGAAAAGTTAAACAGTGGGCAGACGGAGGGGACCCAGGACAGAGCCAATGAGCTGAACAGACTTTTTAACAGGTTCAATATTAGCCTGTCCACCTCCCCTCCAGCTCTCCAGGCCACACACCTTCACGGCTGTCCCACCCACCCCCTTTGCACACGACACCTCCGTTGAGACAATTTCAACCCCCTCCCAACCCCCGCTCCCTCTGGACTGATCTGCAACACCTCCTTTCCCCCCACCTCTGGACTGATCCTCAACACCCCCCTTCCCCCCACCTCTCCACCTGGGCTGACTTTCACCACCAACCAAGTGAAGAGAGAGCTGGAGAGACTACATCAGTGGAAAGCGGAGGGCCCTGATGGCATCAACCCAGGGTGCTTAGGGTCTGTGCTGACCAACTGTGTGAAATACTTCAGCGGCCCTTCAACCTTAGCCTGAGCCTGGAAAGGGTCCCTGTATCTGTGGAAAACTGCTTGGTCCCAGTGCCCAAGAAGGCGCACCCAACTGTCCTGAATGACTTCAGACCTGTAGCGCTAACATCCCACATCATGAAGACCCTGGAAAGGTTAGTCCTCGCTCACCTGAGACCCCTGGTGTGTACATCACTGGACCCCCTGCAGTTTGCATACCTGTTTTTTGACTTCTCCAGTGCCTGCTACTGGGTGAGAAGATGAGGAGGATGAAAGTGGAAGCACCCTTAGTCTCCTGGGTTACGGACTACCTGACCGGTAGGCCACAATTTATGCGGTTACAGAGCTGTGTGTCAGAACGGGCAGTGAGCAATACAGGGGCCCCCCAGGGAATGGTCCTGTCCCCATTACTGTTCACCCTCTACACCTCAGACTTCAGATATAACTCTGAAACATGCCACCTACAGAAGTTCTCGGATGACTCTGCAATTGTAGGGTGCATCAGGGGTTGGCAGGAGGAGGAGTATAGGAGCACAATCAATTACTTTGTGGTGTGGTGTGAGCAGAACCATCTTCAGCTCAACATCAGCAAAACAAAGGAGATGGTTGCAGACTTCAGGAGAACCTAGGCCAAACCGACTGCAGTCCCTATACAGGGGATGGATGTGAAGATGGTTGGTTCATACAAGCTCCTGGGAGTCCATATGGACAGCAGAGCAGACTCTAGGCTCAGGTCCTTCAGCATGTGCAGTAAACTACTAAATACTTTCTACCAGTCTGTGGAGGCCAGTGCCAACTTTTTTGCAGTGGTGTGCTGGGGCGCCAACATAAAGGCTGTTGATGCTTCTCGGGTAAATAAGCTGATCAGGAAGGCTAGCTCTCTTCTGGGGGGAGGTGGCGGAGAGGAGGTGGCGGAGAGACGGATCCTGGCCAAACTGCTGGCCATCATGGACAACGTCACCCACCCTCTGCATGCCATGATTATGATGCAGAGGAGCACCTTCAGTCACAGACTGATCCCACCATGGTGGGCCAGAGAGCGCTGCAGGAGGTCCATCCTGCTGGCGGCTATTAGACTATTTAATGCCTCACAGGGTTCTGTTCCGTCGGAAACATAGACCTGGAATTGTTGGGGTGTTAGGACCTAACAATTAAGCATCCATCCATCCGTGAGTAACTCTCTGGTCTGTAATCACTCATTCACTCAGGACTTATTCATTCAGCACTCATTCATTCAGGACAGTATATACATATTCATGTATACATATTTATATCATATCACGTGCAATATTGTAAGTAATTCTTGCACTGAACTTACGTAGTCATTCACTCAGGAGTACATATTAGTATCCTGTCAGTAATGGCATTTAGTATATCGAATGTGCAATACTAATTGTAATACCAGATCACAGTCATGGATTACATTAGAGACGCCTGCAGTTCCTTTGCACCTTTTCTGTGGAACAAATTGCAGACCCACCTCAAGCTAGACACTGTGGCCAATTTCACAAATATTTTAGAGGATCAATATGATGTTATCTGTTTTTTTTTTCTGTTGAACTCTATGTTTTTCTTTGTTTTTCTTGAAATGTTTCTCTGTTATGTCTTTTTTTTAGATATTTCTTCTCCAAAATGTCTGTCTGTGTGTCTAAATTGTACATGTTAACATGTTTACACAGGGCACAGCCGTAAAAGAGATCTAGGTCTCAGTCTGTTTTCCCTGTCAAAATAAAGTTTAAATAAATAAAATAAAAATGTGCATTTATCTGTAATTTAAAGGAATTACTATTATTACTCTAAATTATATCATATGCACATTTAGCTATTTAAGTATCTCTTCATCTCATCTATCTCTCTATCTCTCTATCTATCTATCTATCTATCTATCTATCTATCTATCTATCTATCTATCTATCTATCTATCTATCTATCTATCTATCTATCTATCTATCTATCTATCTATCTATCTATCTATCTATCTATCTATCTATCTATCTATCTATCTATCTATCTATCTATCTATCTATCTATCTATCTATCTATCTATCTATCTATTTAAAGCCCTTTTTACATCAGCAGATGTCACAAAGTGCTAAACAGAAACCCAGCCTAAAACCCCAAACAGCATGTAATGCAGATGTAGAAACACGGTAGTTAGGAAAAACTCCCTAGAAAGACAGGAACTTAGGAAGAAACCTATAGAGGAACCAGGCTCTGAGGGGTGGCCAGTCCCCTTCTGGCTGTGCCGGGTTATAACAGTGCATCGCCATTAAAGCCAGATTTTTCTCCAAGATGTTCAAACGTTCGGAGATGACCAGCAGGGTCAAATAATAATTTCCCATCATGAAACTGTAACCCCATTCCCCAATCACGTACCTTCATCGATACCACAAAAAAAAATACAGACCAATCACTAACCCTCATAAAATCCGACTTAATCCGAATTAAGTTGCACAGAAATGTGTGTAATTTCACACGAATTAAGTCACATAAAAAATGCGTACAATCTGTTGAAATACTTTTTGTACATATTTGCACAAATTGAGTGTGAGATTGTGTTGCTCTGTCTCGCCTCTGTGTATTCTTGCTTTTTATAGAAGTCTGGATAAATAAAAAAAAACAGGTAACATTTCAGTTAAATCTTGTTAATCTACTTTAGGACAAGAAATTAAAAGAGTGGGAGGCTACAATTAAAGAGACCAGTTTAACCTCACTAGGGTGGGATTTTCTCTCTTTTCTTTTCTCTTTTTCACTTCCTCTTTCTCCATCCCCTCCACTTCCTCTTTCTCCATCCCCTCTGCATAAGCTGATTACAGAAGACCATTTTCTCCCCCCAGCCCTTGTCTGCCTGCCTGCCTGCCTGCTTGAACACGATCTGAGGCAGAGACGGATACAGAGGCAGAGACAGAGGCAGCGGCAAGGTCCAAACCACTTCTACTGTGAATATTAAGTGCAGGGATTTGTGTCTGGGGTTTGAAATTGGAAATCACAAGTTTGACTAATCAGCTTTGGAGCTTTTCATTCAGCAGGGTTGTGTGGCGGAGGGAGAAATGGAGGGAGGGAGGATGGAAGGAAGGAGGAGGCTGTGCTTGTGGCAAAGAGCTTTTCACTAGCTCTCCCCTCATTTCCATGGAGAGTAGGAGAAAGGGCTGAACCCCCACTGGGTACTGGAGTGCTTAATTACTGCCTACATAGGGCTTGAATAACAGGCCCCCGAAAAGACCCCAAAATAGCCACGAGGCCATTATAACAGAGAGAGGACACAAAAGCTACCATTTACAATATGCAGCCATTCAGGGCCGTATGGTGTATTTCTTTATTTTTTGTCTCTTTTCCTTTCTTTCTCTCTCTGACCTTGAATCAATGCTTTATTGAGCACGCTCGTTATGTTTTTTTCAGAATCTTTGGCCTTGGTTTGTATGATGGAGGGAGGGAAGGATGGAAAAAGAGAGAGAAAGATTACTGTTCATTTCTACATTGTGCAGGGACCTATGATGAATTCTTAATCTCTCCATTGATACCAGACACACACACAGCATGAGGTCATGGATCAGGAGATCTTTGCAGATATGCTCCCTGGTGAAATACTCTGTGACACATCAAGACCTTGATTCTCTATCAAGCCGTGACTCCTCTTCCTCTTCCTCTTCCTCCTCCACTGGCTTACTTTTAATATTTGCATATTCTGACATGAAACATCCCTCCTTCTGCCTACTCACACCATCCCATATATTAATTCACTGTTTGACCTAACCATGTTAGGCCTAGTGGACAGAGAATGTTGCTCAAGGGCACAGCAACAGATTTTTCTCTCTCGCTCTAACCTACCTGCCACCCCAGAGAGAGTGTGAGAGAGAGAGATAGAGAGAGAGAGAGAGAGAGAGAGAGAGAGAGAGAGAGACCTCATTACTGCCGCTACCCACCATCTCACTCTGTTTCTAAATTTGAGGCTTTAGGGTCTCCACTTCCACAGAAAGACATCAAATGTTTATACCCAATTCTGCACATTTTAACAATACATTCTAATGTGAGATGTTTTCTTAGCATTGCTTCAGCAGTGTGCCTCTCTCTCTCTCTTTCTCTCTCTCTCTCTCTCTCTCTCTCTCTCTCTCTCTCTCTCTCTCTCTCTCTCTCTGTCTGTTGTTAGGTCTGACTTTACTTCACTGTCAATGTCACAGTTGACAAAACACAGCCTCTTTCTGCTAAGAATAAAGTCTCTGCTTTGACAAATGGTCTCCATTGGAAACACACGTTGATTTGAAAGCAGGAAGAGAAAGCCCACAACACCAGTACTGAGCAGTCTATTAAATTCAGGAGGCTCTCACAAAGCTTGTTTAATATTTTGTTTTTTTATTATGAATATGAAAAACATACAATATACAGAGGCAACCAGGGTCAACACCCTGCTCAAGGGCACGTCGACAGATCTCCCACAAGGTCAAAAATGCCCCTCAACCATCCGAGACACCCCCACCACAGTCCCTAGCCCCCCCCACCCCCGAATTATAAAAGTAATTACATTCCCCACCCCCAAGCCCCCGTCCCCCAATCCAGCAACAAGCAACAAAAATGAACAAAAGAGAGAAAAGAGAAAGTCAAAGGAAAACAGAAAACAATCAATGACAACAGAAATCATAACATAACTGAATATGTTTGAGTGCATGTGTTGCACTATTTTACATGTGTGTACAGTATGTGTGTCCGTGTATGTGCACATGTGTGCATTTGAATGACAGTGTCTTGCATTATTAATATATTGCTTTCTGCCTGCAGTGTGTGGGGTATGTGGGGTCCTACAACAACAATATTGTCACTAACGTAAAACCTTTTGAAAATACTGGTTTTATCACCTCACGTTCCCATCAATACTAAAAAGGAACACACACTTCCTAGAACATGTCATAAAAGCGATGTGGGTTTTAATTGATACCCTGAGTAACACTAAAACATGGCCATTAACCCAGGAAGATGAACCACGCCAGCTATGTTGGCCATAACGATGGGCCAAAGTGGGATTTTCTATGTTTAATCAGGACTCTCGTTCAGGGACACTTACAGCCTATTAACCGATGCTCCGCTCACCTGGACACACAGCAGTTAAACTAACGGATAGAGAGAGAGAGAGAGAGAGAGAGAGAGAGAGAGAGAGAGAGCAGATATTAACTTTCCTGTCATTTTATTCTGGAAAAAAAACAAAAAAAACATCAGAGGCCACATCAGAGGCCACGCATGCTTATAGGGAAAGGCTCACATTCGCCAGAGTCATAAGACATACAATGGCAGTTTATCAAATGGCACCCTATTCCCTATGTAGTGACTTTTGACCAGGGACTATGGGGCCATTTGGAATACAGTCTAGACGTTTGCAGCAGAGCGGAAAGACTGCTTATGACATCATACTGCCATTACAAACAGTCAATAAGGGAGGGGCTGTCATTATTCTGTCGCTAGCTTTGCGCTAACAAGGTTTCACAGCCAATCCGATGGCATTAAGGCTAGCTGCTGGCCTCTGGGTTTTATTAGCTGTATTAGCTCTCTCTGGTGAGATGGACCATTCCCCAGGTCTAGGCTCAGGTTGCCTGATAAACCACTTATCCTGTCTCTACTGAGGCTCCATAGTGAGGCTGTTAATGCTCTATCCAGGCCCCTGAGGAAGACTGTAACGGGGATAGAGGACCATTCTTCTCCTCTCCAAGCCCCCAGCCTCATGGAACCTGTCTGCTCTGCTTACTGTCCCTGACAGGACAGGAGAGGTTGTGCACAGAGGAAATGAGAACCATACACTGGCAATATAGCATATAGTCATGTACAGTAACACACACATGTGCACCTGCACACACACATCTGCACAAATACCCACACCCAAATGCACACACACACGCATGCACACGTACATGAAGACGCTCAAGCCGTGGACCTTTTCACTCTTTCTTTCTGCAAGAAATTAACTCAGATTCGTGAACAAGGCTTAAGACAGATTGAATGTGTCACTCCTCACTCCTGTGGATTTTAAAGTATTCACCCTTTCAGTTGCCATTGATTACAATAGCTCTTCAAGAGATCAGATTAGCTGGGAGCTTGTTCTAGGCAGGGGATTGGAATGACAATAGCAGGTCTGACAAAGGAATATGGATACTGCTCTTTAAATAGAGGAACTAATGCCATTCTTTTGACTGAGTGCACAGCCAGCATGGGCTGGCTCCTTGGCTAGGAATGTGGGTAAGGTACAGTTAATTATGTTACTGTACACAGTAACTGGCTTTAGATTAGAATAAATTAAACCTCATCCGGCTCCCACTGCCAAATACTTACAAATACTGTACACACACAAACACACACACACACGGTAGTTAAACTGACAGGAATACTGTAGGCCTATCTCCGGTGCTGGGGAAGCTACTGCTACCGATCACTCTGGAGTCAGATGTTATAACAGAATGTGTTATTTTCTCAATTATTAAACACAAAAACTATGTTTCACGTGAGAATGAGGCAGGTCTTCACCCATATTATATACACCACCGGTCAAAAGTTATGAATATTTCTCATTCAAGGGTTTTTCTTTATTTGCACTATTTTTTACATTGTAGAATGAAAGAGAAGACATCAAAACTATGACATAACACATATGGAATCATGTAGTAACCAAAAAAGTGTTTTATACAGTTGTGAAAAAGTAAGTACACCCCCTGAAAAGTTCTCTTTTATTTTACATATTTGGACAAATGGATATGTAATCTTCACTTCAACACTGTTATAATATCAAGACACAACTGACTTTTGGCAGACAACACCTGGGTAAAGTCAGTTGTGTATTGATATTCTTTTTTGAGAGCAGAGGCTACTTCCTACCCATGCAATTCGAAATTGATTGTGGCAAGAGAGGCCTTGATCTTACCCTGGGGTTCTTAGAGACTTCTATGAGCATATTTTGGTCAGCTTTGGCTGACTTTGGTTGGACGACCTGTCCTAGGTAGTTTGCCAGTGGTCTGGAATTTTCGTCGGACAGTGGAATGATGTACTTCGAATTGCTTGGAAATGGAATGATATACTTCGAATAGCTTGGAAATGGATTTGTAACTCCTCCCAGACTCATGGGACCAATTTTCTAATCTTTATGGAAGTCTGGGCCCTCCTAAGTTTCTCTCTAATGTTTTCTAATAATTTGCACTTGTTTTGGTACACCTAATTCTAATTTTAGCAATTTTATGTGATGGTAAAGGTATGGGTGTACTAACTTTTTTTTGTTTATTTTAATTGCATAACATTTTCAAAGTTTTTTTGTGTGTGTGTGTGATTTGTTAAATTGGGTTACCTTTATCTGTCAGTAGTGTTGAAGTAAAGATTACATATCCATCTGTCCAAATATGTAAAATAAAAGAGAACTTTCCAGGGGGTGTACTTACTTTTTCACGACTGTATATATTTTATATTTGAGATTCTTCAAATAGCCACCCTTTGCCTTGATGACAGCTTTGCACACTATTGGCATTCTCTCAACCAGCTTCACCTGGAATGCTTTTCCATCAGTCTTGAAGGAGTTCCCACATATGCTGAGCACTAAAAGGCTAATTGATCATTAGTGTAAGGTTTATGTTCTCTATGTTTCTTTTGGAATTGGTCCCCAATTAGAGGCAGCTGCGCCGCATTGCCTCTAATTGGGAAGCCTATTTATGTTCAGCATTCCCACCTGTGTTAGTGGGTTTTTGTGTGTGTTCCTTTGTGTTTGCACCGGTTCATGGTCGCTGTCTCTCCTTTTGTTACTTTTGTCCTTTCTTATTAATAAAAGGAATCAAAGAGGCAGGCCCTGCCTAGAGCCCCGAAGAACCCCCATACGTTTTTTTGGGGGGGGCTATGGGGGTGGTCGGGGAATGAAGAGGAGGAGCCCCGGCCACGACACTCGTGGGGACTCATGGAGGAGCCCCTACAGTCATGGGAGCAGGAGTACGCCCAGGTGTCGGACGATGACGACGAGGTGCTCCTGTACCCAAACACGTGGGGGCTCTTGGATGAGCCCCTGCAGAGCCGGGATCGGCGAAGGAGGGAGGACGACTGGGGGAGTCTGCAACCTCCCACAGCGGAGGAATGACAGCCGCCGGAGGGTTTTTTTGACCGGTCCCTGGAGGATCAAGGGAGGTGGTGGTGGGCTTGGCTGGAGCTGAGACCTCCCAGCCCAGGAGCAGGAACCAGCCTGAGGGAGGACGCGGCTTCTCTTCCCGAGGCTCCTGGGCTGATGCCCAGCCCGGTACCTCCAACGCTGGTTCTCAGCCCGGTACCTCCAGCGCCGGTTCTCAGCCTGGTAAGCCCCGTCCCGGCTCCCCACACCCGACCTCCAGTGTGTGCGCCCAGCCCGGTGCCTCCAGTGCCAGCCCCACGCACCAGACCTCCTGTGTGCCTCCCCAGCCCGGTAAGCCCTGTGCCAGCTCCCCACACCCGACCTCCAGTGTGTGCGCCCAGCCCGGTGCCTCCAGTGCAGGACCCACGCACCAGAACTCCGGTGTGCCTCCCCAGCCCGGTAAGCCCTGTGCCAGCTCCCCACACCCAGGTCAGCAGCCCACCACCTCCAGCGAAGGTCAGCAGCCCGCCACCTCCAGCGAAGGCCAGCAGCCCTGAGCCTCCAGCGAAGGCCAGCAGCCCTGAGCCTCCAGCGAAGGCCAGCAGCCCTGAGCCGTCATCCACGGCCCGTAGCCCAGAACCTCCAGCGAAGGTCCGTAGCCCGGAACCTCTAGCGAAGGTCCACAATCCGGGTCCAGCCGTCTGCTCCGCCTCAGTGCCAGAGCAGTCCGCTCCACCGGTACCCAATCCGGGTCCAGCCGTCTGCTCCGCCTCAGTGCCAGAGCAGTCCGCTCCACCGGTACCCAATCCGGGTCCAGCCGTCGGCTCCGCTCCAGTGCCAGAGCAGTCCGCTCCGCCGGTACCCATTCCGGGTCCAGCCGTCTGCTCCGCTCCAGTGCCAGAGCAGTCCGCTCCGCCGGTACCCAATCCGGGTCCAGCCGTCTGCTCCGCCTCAGTGCCAGAGCAGTCCGCTCCACCGGTACCCAATCCGGGTCCAGCCGTCTGCTCCGCCTCAGTGCCAGAGCAGTCCGCTCCACCGGTACCCAATCCGGGTCCAGCCGTCTGCTCCGCCTCAGTGCCAGAGCAGTCCGCTCCACCGGTACCCAATCCGGGTCCAGCCGTCTGCTCCGCCTCAGTGCCAGAGCAGTCCGCTCCACCGGTACCCAATCCGGGTCCAGCCGTCTGCTCCGCCTCAGTGCCAGAGCAGTCCGCTCCACCGGTACCCAATCCGGGTCCAGCCGTCTGCTCCGCTCCAGGGCCGGAGCCGTTTGCCCCACCGGTGCCCAGTCCGGGCCCGGTTGTGTTCCCCGCTCCTGAGCCTGAGCAGTCCGCCCCACCGGTGCCCAGTCCTGGCCCGGTTGTTTTCCCCACTCCATGGCCGGAGCCGTTTGCCCCACTGGTGCCCATTCCGGGCCCGGTTGTGTTCCCCGCTCCAGAGCCTGAGCAGTCCGCCCCACCGGTGCCCAGTCCTGGCCCGGTTGTTTTCCCCGCTCCATGGCTGGAGCCGTTTGCCCCACCGGTGCTCAGTCCGGGCCCGGTTGTTTTCCCCGCTCCATGGCCGGAACCGTTAGCCCCACCGGTGCCCAGTCCTGGCCCGGTTGTTTTCCCCGCTCCATGGCCGGAGCCGTTTGCCCCACCGAGCCGTTAGCCCCACCGGTGCCCAGTCCGGGCCCGGTTGTTTTCCCCGCTCCATGGCCGGAGCCGTTTGCCCCACCGGTGCCCAGTCCGGGCTCGGTTGTTTTCCCCGCTCCATGGCCGGAGCCGTTTACCCCACCAGGGCCCAGTCCGGGCCCGGTTAAATGTCCCGCTCCTTGGCCGGAGCCGTTTGCCCCACCGGTACCCAGCCCGGGACCGGTTATAAGGAAGGGGCATGGGACAAAACTGTCCACTTCGCCGGAGCCAGAGCCGCCCCCGAGGGACTAGTCTTCCCTCCCATTAACGGACTGGCTGTTTTGTGTGTTTGTTTTTGTTTTTTTTGGCGTCCGGGAGTCCGCGCTTTGGGGGGGGGGTACTGTCAGGCTCTGGCCATAGAGAAGCCTATTTGCTTCTCTATGTAGCTATGGTCAGAGTCTGACAGTGTCGTTCTTTTCTGTTTCTGTGTGGGGTTTGGGGTGGATCCCTAATTAGAGGCAGCTGCAACGCATTGTCTCTAATTAGGGATCCTATATATGTTGAGTCTGTCCTTCACTCGGGTGTGGGTCGTTATCGATGTACGTCGCAGTCACGGTTGTAGTAAGTGTGTTTTCGTTACGTCTGTTAAATTCGTGTGTTTTGTGTACGTAACGTGTATGTCTCTTTGAGTGTTATTCTGTAGTTCGTCATTTGTTTTTTGTTATACATAGTATGTTGTCAATACATAGTATAGCAAATTAAAATACGATGTCGAACTACTATCCCTGCGCTGCGTCTTGGTCTCTCCCCATACACACTCGTGACACAGAGAGACAGAGTGACAGAGAGAGAGAGTCATCTGAGTCATCTAATCTCTGATGTGTTGTGTGATGTGAATCTATTACCCTCCCCCTCGATCACCTGCTTTTCAATTGCATTTACCACCCAGTATATTTTTGGCCGCTCTGAGTAGGAGTAGAGAATATCTAAAATGAAACTGTGGATGCTACGTTTGCAGAGGGACCCATGATTAGGTTTTGAAATTGGCTTATCCATCATGTGAGAAGTGTCTAGGATATTATAATGGTCCCAGGCATACTGCGTAGGATAGCTAGCAATCACAAAATTGGAAGGAATCTCCTCCCCACTGTGACCCAGAAACCATCAAGTCAAAATATTAAATCAAATCAGTTTTCTTTGAAATCCAGGATGACAATCTAGTTAGTTTGTATAGTAAGTGATATACAGTATGTGTGTTATACTGTCAATTAACCAATCCAGCATTGAAAACAGAGTGACACACTCACTGCATTGATGTCTGCAGAGAGGAATTATGAAGTCAAACATTCTGAATTAAAAACACAAATAAAACAGAAAACATTGGTGACACGTTACTTGAAGGGTAACTACATGAGAACTTTACAATACATTAATAAGGCATACATTTCTGTTCACCATCTCCTCATTACCAGCACACAATACTTCAGAAGTGCTGCATGGGATTGTTTACTGCAGCTGATTGCTGAGAATGAACTGCCTTAGGGGTGCACATATCTCAACTAGGCTTCCCCCAACCCCATCGCCTTCATCTTCCAGGGGGCATCGTTCATTCGTTCCTAAATGAAAACAATCCTTTCATGTTAATGCTGAAAATTCATTAGGTGTAGCCTGTCTCCGAGGCATACGGCATCTACTCGAAGGACACGCTGATAAAATAGGCCTACATACTGTATGATGCATTATAATCAGCCTGATCCATTTTACCTTTATTTAAAGTCAGTTAAGAACAAATTCTTATTTACAATGACAGCTAGTGGGTTAACTGCCTTGTTCGGGGCAGAACAACAGATTATGACCTTGTCAGCTCGGGGATTTAATCCAGCAACCTTTCAGTTACGGGCCCAAAGCTCTAACCACTCTGCTACCTGCCGCCCCAACCAGTACGTTTCATTTAACAGTGAAACACACTGGTTGTGTCCCAAATGGCCCCCTATTCCCTTTATAATGCACTATTTTTGACCAGGGGCGCATATAGCTATGGTCAAAAGTAATGCACTATACAGTATATGGGGAATAGGGTGGGAAGCCAGGGAACGTCAAAGTCTCGTTCCTTTAGGGCTGTTTTATTTCTTAAATTAATGTAATGGTACAAACGGAAGGATAAATTGCCTTTCAGCTGTCCATATTATCATACATATCCCACAGGGACTCCACTCCTCTCCAAAGCAGTGGAAAGAAATTACACAGAAGATAATTAATTCCCTTGCTTTGCCTCAGAGATGCAAGTTGCTATCTGTGCATAAGCCAGGCGATAAGGCTGATGTACATTTGCAGCATTACATGTACATTTTAGTCATTTAGCAGACGCTCTTATCCAGAGCGACATACAGTTAGTTTAGTGCAGACATGTTCATACTTTTTTCATACTGGTCCCCTGTGGGAATGAAACCCACAACCCTGGCGTTGCAAGCGCCATGCTCTACCATCTGATCTACACGGGCAATATTCATGTGTACGTCACAGGACGCTGCTGAGAGCAGAACTGCTCACAATAATAGCAGGAACTGAGTGAATGGAATGGTATCAAACCCTTGAGTCAATGTTGTTGTTGCTGTAAGTCAAACTGGAGCACAACCTCTCTGTCCCTCCTATTTTCCACATTGCATTGTTACACATTGCATGCCTTACTCTGAAGAATGATGCTCCAGACGGTTTGTGTGACGCTAGTTTCCCAATCTGTCAGGGACACACAAGCAGGAGTAATGACAAACATTACCAGATGTCAGAGACAAAAAAAGCCCTGCAGCAGAACCCTGCAGCAGAAAGTAAATGCAATAAAGCCCCCTAAACTTTACATCTAGTATTACTTGGCAGATGTCGAAAGGAAGAGAGAGAAAGACTGTGTCCCAAACTACACTCTATTCTTTACACAGTGCACTACTTTGACCAGAGCCCTATGAGCCTTGGTCAAAAGTAATACATTTTATAGGGTGCCATTTGGGACGGAGACTAAATTAACTGGATGTTATACATACTGAAAGCATCTTGGAACAACCATGAATTATACAAGTAAGAAATACTGTGCAGCTGTGTAAATGCAATTAAAATAGCAGAACAGTATCTATTACTGCATGGCACACACACACACACACACACACACACACACACACACACACAGAGATGAAAGAGATCATTAAACACTTATGTCCTTTAAACAGATGCAATGATCTCAACACATTCATTTATTTACATATTAATTATTAAGAGAAGGGCTTTGTAATAAAAAAAAAATAGTTCAGGGTGCTATCTTAAATAATATGAGGAAACAGCTTTGATTGCATGTTAAATGTACATTTCAACCATAAAAATGCAACTGAAATTGATTGTTGATTTGGAGCTAATTGAGACAAGCAAACAAGCAATAAACAAAGCAATAACAAAGCACTCAACGTACATCACAAGGACTTGATTATCAACGTACATCACAAGGACTTGATTATCAACGTACATCACAAGGACTTGATTATCAACTTACATCACAAGGACTTGATTATCAACGTACATCACAAGGACTTGATTATCAACGTACATTACAAGGACTTGATTATCAACGTACATCACAAGGACTTGATTATCAACGTACATCACAAGGACTTTATTATCAACGTACATCACAAGGACTTGATTATCAACGTACATTACAAGGACTTGATTATCAACGTACATCACAAGGACTTGATTATCAACGTACATCACAAGGACTTTATTATCAACGTACATCACAAGGACTTGATTATCAACGTACATTACAAGGACTTGATTATCAACATACATTAGAAGGACTTGATTATCAACATACATTAGAAGGACTTGATTATTATAAGTAAATGATCTTATGATTGCAGTATATAACTATTATTCAATAATCAAAATCTATATCAAAATCAAATCAATTGTTATTTGTCATATGCTTCGTAAACAATGCTGTATCACAATTGGGCCAAGATTGAGAGTCCCATAGGGTGGCGCACAATTGGCCCAGTGTCGTCCGGGTTTGGCCGGGGTAGGCCGTCATTGTAAATAAGAATTTGTTCTTAACTGACTTGCCTAGTTAAATAAAATGTTAAATAAAACATTTTAAAAAATATAAATAAACAATAGGTGTATAGTAACAGTGAAATGCTTACTTACGGGTCCTTTTCCAACGATGCAGAGTTAAAGATAAAGATGAAAAACATACAATAAAAATGTAAATAGTGAAATGAGAAATAAATACACAGTGAATAACGAATAACAATAACGAGTAAGATAGTCATATATATAAAACAATTAAGCATTGAATGGGGGACGGCAAACCATACCAATATATCCTCCAAACACTGGCTTCAAGGGCATTATCAGGTTACCAACATATTAAAATAATGATTGACATATTTTGATTAAAACTTTATGTATTTGTTAATACTATTTCATCCTTCCACTAGATATAGTCCTGACACAAATCTAGGGTTGCTACCCAAGTCGGCTGGTCATTTATTCTATCGGTTCGGTTGTCGAAGACACGACCCAGTCGTTCAGTCTTTTTGTTCTGACTGTATCTATGGAGGTGATTAATTCTAAATGTTCCATTGACATACTGGCTGGAAATGTTCATATCCCTTGTTAGCTAGCCAACTATGGCTAACTTACAGTCACATCAAACAATGCAGCCAGAATAACAACAGTAGCTGCATTTGCATTTGTTTAAGCTGTTTTCTAGTGACATGTTTTTGGACACATCCATCACAAAGAGCTGATGAAGTGCGATTTTGCCTGGCATAGAAAATGTGCTCTCTCATCAGGACACTGTTGTTCAGAGGAGCTAGCCAGCAACACAGCTAACACAATAACTTCAAACTGAAGCTGGAAAGAATGCACTTTGTTTCGTTTGACCTTTATTTCAATTTACATTTATTTGTATATATCCATAACAATTATGCCAGCTGATTGTCTGTCTGTCTGTCTGTCTGTCTGTCTGTCTGTCTGTCTGTCTGTCTGTCTGTCTGTCTGTCTGTCTGTCTGTCTGTCTGTCTGTCTGTCTGTCTGTCTGTCTGTCTGTCTGTGTCAGGCTCTGGCCATAGAGAAGCCTATTTGCTTCTCTATGTAGCTATGGTCAGAGTCTGACAGTGTCTTTCTTTTCTGTTTCTGTGTGGGTTTTGGGTTGGATCCCTAATTAGAGGCAGCTGCACTGCATTGTCTCTAATTAGGGATCCTATATATGTTTGTCTGTCCTTCACTCTGGTGTGGGTCATTGTCGATGTATTTCGCAGTCACAGTGAAAGTAAGTGTGACTTTTTTATGTCCGTTCATTTCGTGTTTGTTTCGGGGAACGTGACGTTTTGTCTTTTGTGTTTGTTTGATTGTTGTAGTTTGTTCATTGAATTATTATTATACATAGTAAATAAATAAAAATCAATGTCGAACTTCTATCCCTGCGCTGCGGCTTGGTCTGTGTGTGCACCCGTTCGTGACAGAACGACCCACCACTACCAGACCGAGCAGCGTAACTGGGGAGAGACGGAGAGAGAGGCGGTACCGCCGCGTTATTCGCGACGCGCGAGACGGGGAAACGCCCGCAAACAACCCCAAGGTAATTTTGGGGGGGGGCTATGGGGGTGGTCTGGCTACTGGCAGGAGGAGCCAATACCACCTCCCCGGTGGAGCATGGGGAGGCCGAAGTATAGATGGGGGGCTCAGAGCAAGGTGGAGGAGGAGTATCTGGAGGAGCATTTTGGAAAAGTTCTGGAGGAATTGGTGGAGATAGAGGAAGAGGTCGAGAGGGAGATGGCGGAGTGGTCCAGTCCAAGTCCGGTCGTCTACTCCACTCCCAGGCCGGAGCAGTCCGCTCCACCGGTACCCAGTCCGGGTCCGGTAATCTACTCCACCTCCCTGCCAGAGCAATCCACTCCCCCGGTGCCCAGTCTGGGTCCGATTGTCTACTCCACCCCCATGCCAGAGCAGTCCGCTCCACCGGTGCCCAGTCCGGGTCCGGTCGTCGTCTCCACTCCCAGGCCAGAGCAATCCGCAATCCGCTCCCCGCACCCGACCTCCAGTGCGTGCGTCTAGCCAGGTGCTTCCTGTGCCAGCTCCACGCATCGGACCTCTGGTGCACCTCCCCAGTCCGGTACGACCCGTGCCGGCTCCCCGCACCCAACCTCCGGTGCGTGCGCCTAGCCAGGTGCGTCCTGTGCCAGCTCCACGCATCGGACCTCCGGTGCGCCTCCCCAGTCCGGTACGTCATGTGCCGGCCCTCTGTAGCCCGGAACCTCCAGCGACGGTCCGCAGCCCGGAACCTCCAGCGAAGGTCCACAGCCTGGAACCTCCAGCGAAGGTCCGCAGCCCGCAACCTCCAGCGAAGGTCCGCAGCCCGGAACCTCCAGCCATCTGCCCCGCTCCAGTGCCAGAGCAGTCCGCTCCACCGGTGCCCATTCCAGATCCAGCCGTCTGCTCCGCCCCAGTGCCAGAGCAGTCCGCTCCCCCGGTACCCATTCCGGGTCCAGCTGTCTGCTCCGCCCCAGTGCCAGAGCAGTCCGCTCCACCGGTACCCATTCCGGGTCCAGCCGTCTGCTCCGCCACAGTGCCAGAGCAGTCCACTCCCCCGGTGCCCAATCTTGGTCAAGCCGTCTGCTCCGCTCCAGAGCCAGAGCAGTCTGCTCCACCGGTGCCCAATCCGGGTCCAGCCGTCTGCTCCGCTCCAGAGCCAGAGCAGTCCGCCCCACCGGTGCGCAGTTCAGGCCTGGTTGTTTTCCCAGCTCCATGGCAGGAGCCGTTTGCCCCACCGGTGCCCAGTCCTGGCCCGGTTGTTTTCCCCTCTCCAAGGCCGGAGCCTTTTGCCCCACCGGTACCCAGTCCGGGCCCGGTTATAAAGAAGGGGCATGGGAGAAAACTGTCCACTTTGCCGGAGCCAGAGCCGCCCCCAATGGACTATTCCTCCCTCCCTCTTGTATTTGTGTGTTTTTTTTTTGCGTCCGGGAGTCCGCGCCTTGGGGGGGGGGGGGTACTGTCAGGCTCTGGCCATAGAGAAGCCTATTTGCTTCTCTAGTAGCTATGGTCAGAGTCTGACAGTGTCTTTCTTTTCTGTTTCTGTGTGGGTTTTGCGTTGGATCCCTAATTAGAGGCAGCTGCACCGCATTGTCTCTAATTAGGGATCCTATACATGTCTGTCTGTCCCTCACTCTGGTGTGGGTCGTTGTCGATGTATTTTGCAGTCACGGTGAAAGTAAATGTGCCTTTTTACGTTCATTTCGTGTTTGTTTCGGGGAACGTGACGTTTTGTCTTTTGTGTTTGCTTGATTGTTGTAGTTCGTTCATTGAATTATTATTATACATAGTAAATAAATAAAAATCTATGTCGAACTACTATCCCTGCGCTGCATCTTGGTCTGTGTGTGCACCCGTTCGTGACAGTCTCACTGTCTGTCTGTCTGTCTGTCTGTCTGTCTGTCTTGTCCCAACTCCCGACACGTTCATTACTATGGGACTGCTGGAGATCGAATTTGAATATTGAAACAATGTTGCAAATGTCGGAGAGACAGACAGCAAGGTTTATACAAAATATGTTGAAAAACGAACCGTTGTCTAAAAGAAATGTGAGAATGTCTGCTTTTTATATGATGATGATGATGATGATGATGAAGATGATAAAGAGGGATAAGGACTGGATGAGGAGGAGGAAGGAGCCCTGGTGTGATACCTTCATTAGAAGCCTTAGCTCCACACACCATGGTGACATTAATGAGGATGAGGATGCTGAAGAAGGAGAATTTTCCCTGAGGACAGATGAGGAAGAATAGGAAGGAGCTTTTATTTGAGCTCCGCACACCTGTGGGCCTGACATTAATGAGGATGACAAAAAAAGAGTCCATGTGGACTGATGAAGAAATAGAGGGTGAGGAAGAGGAAGAGAGCCGTAAGGTATGGTATGAGACAAGCATTAGCTGCCAGCCTGTAGCTCTGCACAGCAGGGGGTCTGACGATAACGAAGATGATGAAGAAGCAGCCCTAGTGTCTCTGGTGTCAGACCTGCATTAGCAGCTCTGCACCACAGGGGGTGTGACATTAACACTGCTGGACAAATGTGAAAGAGCCCTATCTGAGGTGTGTAGAGTGTCTCTCACAGGATATTAACATTTTAGCATCCCTGCTTCCCTCCCACCCGCATCACAACCCCAAAAGAACCCCCCAGAAAAACAACACAAAGTTTCTCCGCTGGATGAAAAGCTTTGACCTTTTATCAGCTGCGGGAAATGCATTAGCCATAATCCAATTTATAGCACCATTCAAAGTATGGGTCTGCATGGTTGATTGAGAGGTAAAGGAGCAGAAAAAAACACTTTGGTGAAGTAAGTGTTTCTGCCTCTGCAGGTGATGCTATGTGGGCGCTCTCTCTCTCTCTCTCTCTCTCTATCTTTCTCTCTCTCTCGCTCTCTCTCTCTCTCTCTCTCTCTCTCTCTCTGTCTTCTCTGTGCAGATCTCTCTGGACCTGCAAACGTCTTCAAGAGCTTTCTACCATGATGGCCACCATGTCTCACTTTACACTTGCCCTGTCTCTCTCTTCCTCTTCTCCTCTCAGCCTCTCTCACCCCATCTTTAAGGGGCTTAGAAACTGTAGCCCATAATGGGAGAAGCAGTCAATCAAATCAGTGCGTCAAAAACAGCGCCTGACAGCGTTGTCAAAATACCAGTAATTTACCCAGGCCCAATAACATGCATTTATTATAAGCCTCATGTCTGACTCAGTCTAGCTTTACTGTTACACTGACCTTCCAATTAGTGCACTATTAAGACCGTAGTCTATTACAATTTAGGGATAGAGTATACACACACACACACACACACACACACACTTTACACATTTGGAACAATATCCTTTCCCGATCTCAGGCCATCTAAAACAAATAGTAGAGTACTTATGGGTCTGGTGCAGGAGGCCTGAAACGCTGCCTTGTGGTTCACACTGACAAACACACTCATGGTTGTGTGCCTGATCTGCTCTAGAGACCATCACACCCTCCCCAAACAGCAGAGTAATTGATATTATTGCGAGAGTGTACGTGGGGAGACATCTGGTGATTATCATATGACCTCTGCTGCAGTGTGGATATACAGGCAGGTAGCCTAGCGGTGATAGTGTTGGGCCAGTAACTGATAGGTCATTGGTTCGAATACCTGAGCTGACAAGGTGAAAAAACTGTCGATGTGTCCTTGAGCAAGGCACTTAACAGTAATTTGCTCCAGGGGCTGACCTTCTAGGTAGGCCGTCATTTGTTCTTAACTGACTTGCCTAGTTAAATAAAAATAAATAGAGCAGAACAGTGTTACTATGAGTAAGGAGAATAGAACTGGTTCTGTGTTAGGGGTGATACAGTATGACATTGTGCTCTGTATCCAACATGCTAAATGATTATCAGATGAATAGCCTTAATATGGTACTGACCAGATATCATTCTCTCAAGGTTTAGAGGGTACAGTGGGGAGAACAAGTATTTGATACACTGCCGATTTTGCAGGTTTTCCCACTTACAAAGCATGTAGAAGTCTGTAATTTGTATCATAGGTACTCTTCAACTGTGAGTGACGGAATCTAAAACAAAAATCCAGAAAATCACATTGTATGATTTTTAAGTAATTAATTTGCATTTTATTGCATGACATAAGTATTTGATACATCAGAAAAGCAGAACTTAATATTTGGTACAGAAATCTTTGTTTGCAATTACAGAGATCATACGTTTCCTGTAGTTCTTGACCAGGTTTGGGTTCAGGTCTGGAGACTGGCTAGGCCGCTCCAGGACCTTGAGATGCTTCTTACGGAGCCACTCCTTAGTTGCCCTGGCTGTGTGTTTCGGGTCGTTGTCATGCTGGGAGACCCAGCCACGACCCATCTTCAATGCTCTTACTGAGGGAAGGAGGTTGTTGGCCAAGATCTCGCGATACATGGCCTCATCCATCCTCCCCTCAATACGGTGCAGTCGTCCTGTCCCCTTTGCTGAAAAGCATCCCCAAAGAATGATGTTTCCACCTCCATGCTTCACGGTTGGGATGGTGTTCTTGGGGTTGTACTCATCCTTCTTCTTCCTCCAAACACGGCGAGTGGAGTTTATACCAAAAAGCTCTATTTTTGTCTCATCAGACCACATGACCTTCTCCCATTCCTCCTCTGGATCATCCAGATGGTCATTGGCAAACTTCAGACGGGCCTAGACATGCGCTGCAGGATTTTAATCCATTACGGCGTAGTGTGTTACTAATGGTTTTCTTTGAGACTGTGGTCCCAGCTCTCTTCAGGTCATTGACCAGGTCCTGCCGTGTAGTTCTGGGCTGATCCCTCACCTTCCTCATGATCATTGATGCCCCACGAGGTGAGATCTTGCATGGTGCCCCAGACCGAGGGAGATTGACCATCATCTTGAACTTCTTCCATTTTCTAATAATTGCGCCAACAGTTGTTGCCTTCTCACCAAGCTGCTTGCCTATTGTCTTGTAGCCCATCCCAGCCTTGTGCAGGTCTACAATTTTATCCCTGATGTCCTTACACAGCTCTCTGGTCTTGGCCATTGTGGAGAGGTTGGAGTCTGTTTGATTGAGTGTGTGGACAGGTGTCTTTTATACAGGTAACGAGTTCAAACAGGTGCAGTTAATACAGGTAATGAGTGGAGAACAGAAGGGCTTCTTAAAGAAAAACTAACAGGTCTGTGAGAGCCGGAATTCTTACTGGTTTGTAGGTGATCAAATACTTATGTCATGCAATAAAATGCAAATAAATTATTTAAAAATCATACAATGTGATTTTCTGGATTTTTGTGATTCCGTCTCTCACAGTTGAAGTGTACCTATGATAAAAATTACAGACCTACATGCTTTGTAAGTAGGTAAGTAGTTTTTTTTTTCTTCACCTTCTGGCAGTTTGTTTCAGCATGACAATGCCCCCGTGCACAAAGTGAGGTCCAAACAGAAATGGTTTGTCGAGATCGTTGTGGAGGAACTTGACTGGCTTTTACAGAGTCCTGACGTCAACCCCATCGAACACCTTTGGGATGGATTTATTTGACTGTTAAAATGTACACGCACCAAGGGCGCTGCATTGGGTCTATTTGTATTTGTCTAGGCCCGGCTATTCTAGTGTTAAACGGCCATATATCTCAGCACATACTGTATGCTTTTGGTTCAAGTCTAAGTTGCAAAAGTTGAGGATTACTTGTAATTTATCAGGCCTTTCTTAATGGCTGCAGTTATGACGCTTCTAAAATATGTAACAGAAATTGTTCAAGCATGAAATTCATGCAATAAATTTGGTTATGTTTAGCCATTGGTGGAGCGTCAGGTACAAATGTGGCCAGCTATTGGGGAGTAACAAGTCATTTATAAACATTTAAAAATATAAAATAAATAAATGTTTATATTTATAAATACATTTATAAATATGTAAATAAATAGACAAACCATTAACAAATGGCTTATAAATAAACAAAACTAGTTTACATTAACTTCTTTATAACTGGTTAATTGTACATTTGTAGTACAACATTAATCATTTTTCAAATTGTGAACATGAATTATTAATAAATAATTTGAAATAGTGTTTGTAAATGCATAAATGACATATATACAAATTTAGGAACAATTATGAATAAATGGTAAGTACACTCTTTATAAACTGTTTATAAATGGTTTATTAATCATATTACCAACATATTTTACATATATGGATTACCAACTGGGGTCATTTGAACGCCAAGAAGAAACTATTTGAAAAATCAACAAACATAGCAAAATATAAACTTAATTTTTATCAACACATCATTAGAACATGTAAATAATGTTATCTAAAAATAAAATACAAAAATAAACTGTTCTTTTATCAAAATGACAGTTAATTTGCATATTCTTTGAAAAATGATATACTTGGATGTACTTAATTTTATTGACAAAATATGATTTATCCATTGATCCCCGAGAGACAATGACCAAAAATATGGCTTAGCTTTCTTTATTTACTTATCTTATAGCCAGCATTAGCATTGGTGCTAGTGAATTATTATTTATTATTTAACTAGGCAAGTCAGTTAAGAACAACTTCTTATTTACAATGACGGCCTACACCGGCCAAACCTGGACGACGCTGGGCCAATTGTGCACCGCCCTCTGGGACTCCCAATCACGGCCGGTTGTGATACAGCCTGGAATCGAACCAGGGTGTCTGTAGTGACACCTCTAGCACTGAGATGCAGTGCCTTAGACAGCTGTGCCACTTGGTTCTGTATTGCAATTCTATCAAGTATTTACACCATTGGCAGATGTTGTATACCATTGGGAGATTTGTATATGCACAGAAATGTTATGATTTGGGTCATGAACACAGTCATACGATATGTGGTATAGAAAATAATCTTAGGCGAGTACATGGGGAGCAGATTATCTGTCAATCTGGTAGTATGGATAACTTGTTATTAATTCTCCAGAGAAACTTACATTCAAATTAAGGTCCTATCTATCAAATTCCTATAGGCAGAATTAGGTAGTTTTGGCTAGGGTCAAAATGACCCCAAGGGAAAATTACCCCAACAGAAGTGTGTAACTGTATCCAACTCAAGGTGAAATGCCTAGTCGCCCTTGTCATTCATTCTGAAAAGTGACTGACATCACAGAAGCAGTTCCTCTCCCTGGACAAACCGTATCCCTTTCCTGACATGTGACCTTCAAACAGGATCCGTTCAGTCTCCCTGTTATGTCTTCAAAGATAACAATATTATTTTGGTTAAATTCTGCGAGGCAAACTTCAGCAGATGGGAATGTTTTTGTAACCTGTATGGGGAAGTGCAACTCAGAATTTATTTAAAACTAAACTTCAAAAATACAATTTTGCCCAATTTGTATAAAGTATAACAGTGAAATCCAATTTGAAATTCTGTGGAGTTCAGTCTTTCTATTTGAGTCTATGAAAGTTCCATTAATAATTTGGAAATGCAAATTACTGTTTATGTTTGTTTTGGCAAGTAAAATAATGACCGTCTTCAATCTGAATGGATTTCAAGCTGCTTTTCCGTAGTCTTATAAATACTGAGCCTTTGAGCTGAGTAAAAATGAAAGCATATTATTAATCTCGCAGGCACCGAGACAAATATTACAGACATTTCACTGACGCTGGCATACACAAACTATGCAAAACAAAAACTCCACGTTTAACAAGGGGTGCATATTTCAAATCCAGACAAAGCCCCCATAGCAGCTACAGCCATAATTCTGTTTTTTTTTTTTCTTAGCAATAATTACAACTCAGACACCCAGTCTCCATACTGTAAAGATTGTATGTTTCAGATTTAATCTCATTATACTAAAATAAGCCTATATGAAGGTGGGCATCCATATTAAACATAACACTCTGAAACAAGAGGCCCCAAATAAGACTTTATAAGAAAGTATCAAAGTCTCAAATCCAGAGAAATAAACCATCTAGCTAGCTAATACCTGTGCTAATGTATTCATACGCTTATCCAACAGACACACACATACAAACACAGTACTTCCAAGCAGGATTTGGCAAAAGTCTGAGTAATAACAAACAGCCATTTAGCTAATGTACTGAAGACACTGGCGAAACCACCGGGGTGGCAAGAGGTGGCTGCTGCCACCCTAAAACAATGTCTTGCCACCCCACTCGCCACCCCAGTTGTCAGGAGTGTCTGCTATAATATATTCATATTTAATTTTATTGAATGGTATTATATTTATTCTACTTTAGTTGTTAATCTCTATGGTAACCATTTCCAATATCTTTGAGTCCCCCCTTTCCTGTAACATGGTTGAGTCCCGGAGTCCGCCTGCTCCTGTCACCGTGCTGCTCCCCCTCCCTTCCAGTGAAAACACCGGGCGTCGTTCCATGATACTCTAAGCAACGGAGCAGCCAAGATACAGTTGAAGTCGGAGGTTTACATTCACCTTAGCCAAATACATTTAAAGTTTTTCACAATTTAATCCTAGTAAAAATTCCCTGTCTCAGGTCAGTTAGGATCACCACTTTATTTTAAGAATGTGAAATGTCAGAATAATAGTAGAGAATTATTTATTTCAGCTTTTATTTCTTTCATCACATTCCCAGTGGGTCAGAGGTTTACTTACACTCAATTAGTATTTGGTAGCATTGCCTTTAAATTGTTTAACTTGGGTCAAATGTTTCATGTAGCCTTCCACAAGCTCCACAAGTTGGGTGAATTTTGGCCCATTCCTCCTGACAGAACTGGTGTAACTGAGTCAGGTTTGTAGGCCTCCTTGCTCGCACACACTTTTTCAGTTCTGCCCAGATGTTCTATAGGGTTGAGGTCAGGGCTTTGTGATGGCCACTCCAATAACTTGACCACCTTAAGCCATTTTGCCACAACTTTGGAAGTATGCTTGGGGTCATTGTCCATTTGGAAGACCCATTTGCGACCAAGCTTTAACTTCCTGACTGATGTCTTGAGATGTTGCTACAATATATCCACATAACTGTCCTTCCTCATGATGCCATCTATTTTGTGAAGTGCATCAGTCCCTCCTGCAGCAAAGCACCCCCACAACATGATGCTGCCACCCCCGTGCTTCACGTTTGGGATGGTGTTCTTCGGCTTGCAAGCCTCCACCTTTTTCCTCCAAACATAAGGATGGTCATTATAGCCAAATAGTTATATTTTTGTTTCATCAGACGAAAGGACATTTCTTCAAAAAGTACGATCTTTGTCCCCATGTGCAGTTGCAAACCGTAGTCTGGCTTTTTTATGGTGGTTTTGGAGCAGTGGCTTCTTCCTTGCTGAGCAACCTTTCAGGTTATGTCGATATAGGACTTGTTTTACTGTGGATATAGATACTGTTATACCTGTTTCCTCCAGCATCTTCACAAGGTCCTTTGCTGTTGTTCTGGGATTGATTTGCACTTTTCACACCAAAGTACATTAATCTCTAGGAGACAGAACGCGTCTCCTTCCTGAGCGGTATGGCGGCTGCGTGGTACCTAGCTGCAGGGTTGTTTGAGTTGGGCCGTCACTTCGAAGCTTAGATATATCTGGAACAAGAGAAAACGGAGGTTAGTACACTTCATAATGACAAAGCCTTTTCTAAATGGCCACTCATTGTGTATGTAGGCTATCACATGCAAAATAATTATAACAAAGCTATCTAGCTAGCTAACCTGCCTAGCTTTCTAGCTATAGCTTGGTTGTAGCTAGCTGTTAATCAACCGTCTTTAGCGATTTAACTAGCTAGATAGCTTTGGTATAAATCATTTTGCATGTGATAGCCTACATACACAATGAGTGGCCTTTTAGAAAATGCTTTGTCATTATGAAGTGTAAAATCTCATGAACATTTTGTGCTGTGGTTTCTGAATGCAGTTTGCTTTTCTCCTTTTTAGAGAACTCACTGTTGGACTGTTTGGAGTTTTTAAACTCAGTGTAAGTGTTTTACACACACACACACACACACACACACACACACACACACACACACACACACACACACACACACACACACACACACACACACACACACACACACACACACACACACACACACATTTAATGGGTTCAATAAGATCATAGCCTACTTAACATACCATCCAATCGCCAGTTAGCACTAAGTCAGTTTACTATAAGTAAATAAAAACTGATGGCACTGTTCAGATATCAGATCCTCTTTAAAGCTAAACCACTAGCAATATTGCAGTTTCAGGTCCCAGAAAAGAAAACAAAGAGGAAAGGTGACATCTTTTTGGGTGAAAAGGTCAGCCACCAGTTGTAGCAATGAGCAGAGGGAGACAGCAGAAGAAAAGGAAATAGATAGAGAGCTAGAGAGAGATGAATTTCATCATGGAGTGTCAGCCAGACAGACACAGGAAGAGGAAGAGAGCCCTGAAGACTACAAAGCTCAAAGCTCAGACAGTCAGAGTGTGGAGGTAGAGCCACGGGAAGACAGCCCAGAGCCCCCAGCTGACATACCCAGTCCAGCAGGTCCACATGGTATGTCTCAGATCAGATAATACTGTTACATATACATGGTTGCATTTAATTGTTTTTTATAAACAAACACTTAAAAAGATAATGAGTCGTAAGGATCATTGAGTAGCTTGAATCAAAGTAGGTAAATGTTATACTGAAGGTAATCAGTAGGATTTCTGTAGAGGAATCAGGCCAACTTCATTTCAGTGTAAAATTGTACTAACCTCCGTTTTCTCTTGTTCCAGGTATATCTAAGCTTCGAAGTGACGGCCCGACTCAACCAACCCTGCAGGCATTCCCCAAAACCCTCCAGGGTGGAGCCAGGCAAAGTTTCCATGCAGAGTGGTGCAAAGAATACTCATGGCTTGAGTACTCACATTCTAAAGATGCAGCATATTGCTATCCTTGTAGGAACTGTTCTCTACCTAATGTCCCTAAGAGTGGATTTATGTTAGCGGATGGTTACTCAAATTGGAAAAAAGCTACATTTAAGGATAGTGGATTTTGTCGTCATGTAAAATCTGAGCATCATGTCAATGCAATGCTTGCATGGGAAGAGAATAAAATAATGAAGGAGAAAAACACATCAATGGTAGGATTGATGGAAGCAGAAAATAGGAAAAAGGTCATTGAAAATATACTGTGTCTTACAGCAACCCAGAATATTGCCCAGCGGGGTCATAGGGAGTCTTCTGATTCAGAAAACAGGGGCAAATTTTCTTGAGATTTTAGATCTCGTAAGCAAACATGACCAATTAGTGAAGATGAGATTAGAAGATCAAGCCAAAAATGCCAAATACACCAGCAGCCTTATACAAAATGAAATGATCAGTGTTTTAGCAGGGATGGTCAGAGATGAGATCATTAAAGAGGTCAAAGAAAGTGAAAGTCATTTTTTATGAAACCAAATATGTACAAAAAAAAGAATGTATTTTGTTCTTAGGTGCTATTATAACGGCACGGTGCACGAGAGTATTTAGAGTTTCAAGAGGCAGAAAGGCTGGATGCTGCAGGTTTAACAGAAAAAAACATAGACTTTCTAGAGAGGCATGGCTTGAATTACATAGAAAACTTAGTTGGGCAATACTATGATGGAGCAGCCATTATGAGCGGGAGACACTCAGGTGTACAAGCCAGGCTTAGAGAGGTAGCCATTGTGAGGGCTTGGTTGTGGTAAGGCCTCTTACTCCCACCAGGGGGAGTGGAAGGCACACAATCAAGTCCTCACACCCTAACTGGGGAAATTAATGATCCCCAATCAGAGACAGCTGTCTAGAGTTGTCTCTGATTGGGGATAGTATTTAGGACCCACACACATCCACCTGTGTGTGGATCATTACTTGTGCTTGTCTGAGTAAGTACTCACGCCACGGTGTTAAATAGGTTTCTTGTTTTTGTTAGTGTTTTATTTATTAATAAAACATGTTCGCACAGTCCTCTCGCTCTGCGCCTCGTTCCCTGCACACTCACCGTGACAGAATGATCCACCACCCAGGGAACCCGCAGCAAGAGGATGAGGAGGAGGATTATCGGTGTTTCGACACTACGGGCGTTGCGGAGGAGCATAGACAGCATCAGCGTCGGCATCGGAGTCGTCGAGGAGCGAGGACTGTGGAGGTAACACAGCCACTGGTGGTGGGGAGCATCTGGGGCTCATCTCTTTCTACGGGAGAAGATGAGCTCGTGACTGGACCAGCGTGGGGGCTTGGGACAGAGCCCTTACCAACGGAGCATGAGGAGAGGAAGGACCGACAGTGGACAGCCCCGAAGGTCCACCATATTAACGGTGGGGGGGTGGTTGTGGGGTCCTTGGGACGCGAGGGACACGGAGGAGGAGAAGCGGCTGAGGAGGTATTTCGGGTGGGCCGAGGAGGACGACGAGATGATGCGTTCGGTCTCCGGTCCCAGTACCAGATCTCCAGCGCGCTCCTGGCCTACCCTACCCACGCGCCTCCTCAGCCCGGTACATCCAGCGACAGCTCCCAGCACCGGAGATCCAGTGCGTGTTCCCAGCCCATGGACCTCAGTACCAGCGCCACGCGTTCCACCGTCGGTCAGCCACCCAAGTTTGAAAGAACAACTCCCACCACTTCCGCCGCCAAGCTACACGGCTGGAAAACACCTCTGCGTCGGTGCCCAGGCTGGGCACGACGTCCAGCCCCGCTTTGGAGCAGGAGCTCCTTAGCGTGCCGGTGGCCAGTCTGGGGCCGGAAAACACCTCTGCGTCGGTGCCCAGGGTGGGCACGTTGTTCAGCCCTGCTTTGGAGCAGGAGCTCCTTAGCGTGTCGGTGCCCAGCCCAACCACGGGGCTGGAATCCTCCTCTGCGTCGGTGCCCAGGCTGGGCACGACATTCAGTCTGCCCCAGGGATGGGGATGGAGAAGGGTCCGGAAGTCTGCTCTGCTCTAGTGCAGGAGCAGTCCGCTCCACCGGTGCCTGGTCTGGGTCCGGCCGTCTGCTCCGCTCCAGTGATGGAGCAGTCCGCTCCACCGATGCCCAGTCCAGTTCCAGTCATCTGCTCCACTCCAGTGAGGGAGCAGTCCGCTCCACCGGTATTCAGTCCGGGTCCGGTCGCCTACTCCGCCCCCATACCGGAGCAGTCCGCTACACCGGGGTCCGGGCCGGGACCAGACGTCAGCCCATCTCCAGGGTCGAGGGCTCCCACACCATGGTCCAGAAAGGACTTGGTGCATCGCGGGAGTACTGAGGGGGGAATCATCGCGCCGGGGTCCGGACCGGACCGGGCGTGCAACGGAGAGGTAGGAGGGGAGCTACCCTCACAGCCTGCGTCACGCCCGAAGCCGGAACCGGAGCCCTCACCAGCAACCACCTCAGTACCTCGCCATTTCCCCCCGGTTTTGTGTATTTTTTGGGGGGAGGGGGGATTAAGTGCGATCGGGAGCCCGCACCTTAGTGGGTACTGTGAGGGCTTGGTTGTGGTAAGGCCTCTTACTCCCACCAGGGGGAGTGGAAGGCACACAATCAAGTCCTCACACCCTAACTGGGGAAATTAATGATCCCCAATCAGAGACAGCTGTCTAGAGTTGTCTCTGATTGGGGATAGTATTTAGGACCTACACACATCCACCTGTGTGTGGATCATTGCTTGTGCTTGTCTGAGTAAGTACTCACGCCACGGTGTTAAATAGGTTTCTTGTTTTTGTTAGTGTTTTATTTATTAATAAAACATGTTCGCACAGTCCTCTCGCTCTGCGCCTCGTTCCCTGCACACTCACCGTGACAGCCATTCATGCTTTTTATGTACACTGCAGTACACACTGTTTAAACTTGGTGATAGTGGACAGTGTGAAATCTGTGCCTGAGGCAAGAATGTTGTGTTCTTTGTTGGAACGATTGTTTGTTTTTATGTCAGGCTCTTATGTTCATAATAAATGGCTAGAGGTGCAAAAATAGATGGTGGTGGACCAAGGGAGCTCCAGCATCTTAGTGATACAAGATGGGCGTGCAGGTATGTAGCTTGTTGCAATGTGATGGATAGGTTGTCTGCTGTTGTGCGTGTTCTTGAAGACATTTCACATGAAGACAACCCAGATAGAGCTGTGAGGGATTCTTATTCAGATTGATCTGAGTATCATTGGATGTCTTGTAGGGTTCAGAAAGATTTTGGGTGAATCTAAGATTTTGTCAGACATGCTCCAATCAACAAATGTTAACCTTACTAAAGCCATTGAGTTGGCAGAAACACTCCAACAGACTCTCAGAGATTATCGTAGTGAGCCTTTTTTTTTTTTAGGCTCTCTGGGGTGAAATACTCAACATATGTGAAAGTAGCAGCATTCCTACATCACAGCACACCTCTAAAAGAGCAAGACAGGTAGCAGGTAAACTACACAGTAGTGTTGTTACATCCACTCTAGGACAGCACACAGAACCAGATAGCAAAGTGTGTTTCCCAGTTAAAGTCTATTACTCCATCATAGATTGCATGATTGGTGAAATGGAAAGGTTTCTCCCAGTTTAACTGTCAGATCATGAAAGGCATACAGGCATTAAATCCATCAAGCCCTAGCTTTCTCAAGACTCAGACTCGGAGACTATTAGATAGAAAAGCTAAAAAATTTAGTCCCACTAGTGTCATGGAACTACTGAATTTTTTGAATCCAAATAAAACAGTTTTCTTTGAGCTGTATCGTTTATGTAAAATAGCTGTTGTATTGCCTGTCAGTAGTGCTTCATGTGAGCTGAGTTTCTCAACTCTAAAGCTAGTCAAGAATCACTTGCTTTCTACCATGGTTGAGAATAGATTAACAAGTACAGCTATACTAAGTATAGAGTCAAAACGTGCTAAGTGTCTTGATCTGGATTTGTGAGTTTGTGAGACGATTTGCTGTGACAACGAAAAAACTGTGAAAACATGACTGGGACTAGTTTTTGCATGTTTTGTATGATTCCCCCCCTTTCAAAGAACTTTCCTTTTTTATTATTTAATTGTAATGTGATTTTTTTAGTGGAATTTTCTAGAATTATTTTCATATATTGTCTTGTTACCACTACATACATGTTAATGAAATTATTATTCAGATTGGTATTGTTAAGTTTCTGTTATGTATTTTTTTTTGTTATGTGAGGCAAGTTCTGATTATCTCTTTTTTCAGTATTTGTATTAGGGTTTGTATTAGGCTAAGTTACTACACCTTCTGACCAATTCCAGTAAATTATATTTCATACAAATGCGTTGCATTTGTTCCTAATATTTCCCTTGTTCCTACTCTATTTATAACCTCAGACTAGTCAGTGTTTGTGTATTTCAAGCAAGATAAGGCATTCATTTTCAGGATGCATTGATTTCTGCTTCTGCACTTGCCAGAATAATATAAACAATGTAATGTCTGAAAGTAAAATATTGCATATTTTACCTCAATGCTTAATTTGCATATATAATACATAGTGAACTCCCAACAATCATAGAGATTTTCCACACTGGAAAGACTCGTACCAAACTTTGAACACATAAACATCAAAGTGTAGAACATATATGATATTTATTAGCTGTCCGTTTTCAGTAGCTGGATTTGTATTAAAAAAATACAATACTAGAAATGCCACTAACTGGAGAAAATCAATTTCAGAATCGTATATGAGAGAGAGAGAGAGAGAGAGAGAGAGCGAGAGAGAGACACACAGAGAGAGAGAGAGAGAGAGAGAGAGAGAGAGAGGTAATCATGCATCTGCTCGCAATTACTTCCCTCATGTGGCAAGACATTTACAAACTCTTGTTTTGTCTGACTGAGAATTTTTAGTAAGTTAAAACATTTCTATAAATAGGTAAATAGGTCTAACTGTCACTAAGGAGAAGGAATTGGATAATCACCATCAGGAGATACTCAAGCAGTTTGGTAATCACAGGAAGATGAGACAATATTAAAATAAAATAAAATGTTATTTGTCACATGCACCGAATACAACAGGTGAAGACCTTACAGTGAAATGCTTACTGACAAGCCCTTAACCAACAATGCAGTTTTAAGAAAAATAAGTGTTAAGAAAGTATTTACTAAAAAATAAACTTAAGTAAAAAATTACAAATTGCATTGATAATAAACAGAGAGTAGCAGCAGAGTAAAAATGGGTGTGGGGGGGAGTCAATGCATATAGTCAAGGTAGCTATTTGATCAGCTCTTCAGGAGTCTTATGGCTTGGGGGTAGAAGCTATTAAGAAGCCTATTGGACCTAGACTTGGCACTCCGGTACCACTTGCCATTTGGTAGCAGAGAGAACAGTCTATGACTAGGGTGGCTGGAGTCTTTGGCAATTTTTAGGGCCTTCCTCTGACACCGCCTTGTATAGAGGTCCTGGATGGCAGGAAGTAACTAACACCGGAATTATTACTGGTTGGTAGGTGATCAAATACTTATGTCATACAATAAAATGCAAATTAATTATTTAAAAATCATACAATGTGATTTTCTGGATTTTTGTTTTAGATTCCGTCTCTCACAGTTGAATTGTACCTATGATAAAAACAGACCTCTACATGCTTTGTAAGTAGGAAAACCTGCAATATCGGCAGTGTATCAAATACTTGTTCTCCCCACTGTAGCTATCCAGTAACTAGCTTATTCAAATTAGGTAAGAGAATATTATGTTACCATTAGTGTATTAAAATTAGAGTTAGCGTGATGTCACCCTATCTACTTAATAATCCCACCTCCTGAACCATGTTGGTTTCAAGTGGAACAACATCTACTTTTTCCAACATCAAAAAATCTATATCTTAATAACAGGTTGTAGGGAGTGATGAGAAATACATTTTAGAACTTCTTTTCCCTTGCTTTGGCAGGAAGTACTTTATGACATGTTTGTAACAAATGTTTGCCTTCCTTCTTTTTTTGATGTTTTGGGAAACTAAAGCAAATCCATCATAAACTCATTAGGAACTGAAACAATTAGGAACTGAAATAGTATTTTTGCCAAACAAAAAACATCTGAGCATTGGGTGTTTTTAACAGATCACCGGCAATGTGTCAGTAATACAATTCCTGCATCCCAAATGGCACCCTATTCCCTATATAGTGCAAAACAATTAAATCAAGAGTCAGAACAACTAAGCCCAAAAAGATACAAGCATAGCAACATCCTTATAATAGCTCTTCAGAATACCAATGCCTTCCTCACAGTAATCAGCATAGCAAAACTCTGTAATGATACCAAGCTATATTTGTCATCCCATCATATTCCTGTTGACTCCTGCGTTTACAGATTACTTTCTTTACTGACAATGATGTGGTGTGTCTCTATTTGTGTGTGTGTGTGTGTGTATGTGTTTGTGTGTGTGTGTGTTGACATTGATGCGGCGTGCCTCTAGACAAGGTGTGTGGAAGAAGGGCGGGATTAGACATGATCCGGGATAATAAAAGAGAACGTCGTCCTGATATTACATTTTCTCACCCTGAGAACAGAATTGTTGATGGTTTTGCCCCCGCTGTAGAATCTACAACCTGCCTGGGCCTCGCAGTGCCTTTGGGGACGCAGTGTTAAAACTGACTGTGGTATTCATTTTCAGCATGGTATGTGTGACATGCATGACAAGTAAAAAAGAAACAGAGAAAGACACTCATCTTTTATAAATGAGGTTTAATTCACACCGGTAGGTAGCAAGGCAGTGGTTGTGTGTGTCTGGATATGTGCTGTGTTAATAGAGGATGAGCCAAATGGTGATGGTGGTGGTGCTGATGTTGTTGTTGATATTGTTGTTGGTTTTGGGTGGTGGTGTTGTTGGGTGTTGAGGTGAGGTGTTGTTGCTGCTGTGGACTATGCTGATGGTGTTAGTTGGTCGTTGTTTCTGGTGTTGGTGATGCCTGTCAGCCGAGGGAGGGCGTCCGTTAAGGGGCTTGTTGACTTGGGGGTAAAGGGCCTCCAGGTCGTAAAGGGACCACTGTCCTGGGGGGGCTGGGGACCCTGAGACCTTAAGTGGGGCCCCTGACTTCTGTCAATGGATGACCCGTCCAGGGAGCCGATGCCTGCGTAGGGGTGCTCCTCGTCCTCGTTGGAGCTGAAGGTGTGGTTGAGGTTGATGTCCTGTATCGCAGCGTATTCCCTCGCCACCGATGCCTCAGGTTCACAGAAATCTTCGCCTGGATCCTGGAGACAGGACAGAGGGTGGAAGGGCGAGGGAGGGAGAGGAAAAGGTCAGTGCTATAACTCAATATTTCATACTTTTATTTAGGGAATGAAACACATGAAAGCCATTGTGAGGATGCCTGAAGAGAGGGATTGGTTTTGAAATAGTATATTTGATTTGGTATTGGCTGGTGGAAACAGGGAAAGGTTAGTAAACTTCAAGTTGAGGCTTCAAGGGTTGTGTCCTAAATGATACCCCAGTCATCAAGGACATCAAGCACCCTAGCCACTGCCTGTTCACCCCGCTATCATCCAGAAGGTGAGGTCAGCACAGGTGCATCAAAGCTGAGACTGAAAAACAGCTTCTATCTCAAGGCCATCAGACTGTTAAACAGCCATCACTAGCGTATTAGAGGCTGCTGCCTATAGGCATAGACTAGAAATCACTGGCCACTTTAAGAAATGGAACACTAGTCACTTAATAACGCTTACATATGTGGCATTACTCATCTCATGTGTATATACTGTATTCTTTACTATTCTGCTGTATCTTGGTCACTTTAATAATGTTTACATATCTTGCATCACTCATCTCATATGTATATACTGTATTCTTTACTATTCTGCTGTATCTTGGTCACTTTAATAATGTTTACATATCTTGCATCACTCATCTCATATGTATATACTGTATTCTATGCTATTCTACTGTATCTTAGTCCATGCCGCTCTGACATCGCTCGTCTATGTATGTATATATTCTTAATTAATTCCTTACTTAGATTTGTGCGTATTGGGAATATGTTGTGAAATTGTTAGATATTACTGCACTGTCGGCGCTAGAAGCACAAGCATTTTTCTAAACATGTGTACGTGACCAATCAAATTTGATTTGATTTGATTCCTTATGTAGCGCACTAACTTAAGACATACTTAATGAAAGTTCATTGAGAGAGAGAGAGAGAGAGAGAGAGAGATAGAGAGAGAGAGAGCTTTTATGTCTATCTATCTCCTACAGTACATCTATCAGTCTCATTTGAAGAGGAGGGCCCTTCCTCCATCTTATTGGGCCATTGCTTATCTCTAGCCTGCTTTTCTTTCACCTAGAGAGAGAGATATCCAGATGTGTTGATTTTTTTATTTTATTTATTTAACCTTTATTTAACTAGGCAAGTCAGTTAAGAACAAATCTTATTTACAATGACGGCCTGCCCCGGCCAAACCCTTACCTAACCCAGATGACACTGGGCCAATTGTGCGCCACCTTTTGGGACTCCTGATCACGGACGGTTGTGATACAGCCCGGCATCGAACCAGGGTCTTAGACCGCTGTGCCACTTGGGAGGCCCTGTGTGGGTACAATGGGTAAAATAATATGTTAATAGAGTAGATAATCCTCTTAGAAAACCAATGGCCCAACCTTCATGTCATCCGTTCAAAACTAATTGGAGTTTTTACCCTTGTAGGATGGTCAAAAATAGGTTGACAAAAAAAAGTGGTAAGAAATCAGAAAAGGCTGTATGCTGCGCGAGAATTAAGGCTACCGGACAGGCTTACCATGGTATGGAAAACATAAACACAAAATGTGAAATCCTCTGGGCTTGTTATCAGATGTATTAGTTTACGAAATCAGACTTTTGGAATATAATGTTAATGATTGTGCTAGATAAAAACCCCACTGAACAATTCAGATCATGAAGAATCATATTTGTCTTGGTAAAATGTATCTTATAACATAAGGAAGTGAAATGTCATCGCCAAAGAGTGTTTTTACCCACTCTAAGCAGAGTTGACACCCTATATAGTCCACTACTTCTGACCAGGTCACATAGGGCTCTATATAGGAAATAGGGAACCATTTGTGACACAGATGTGGAGAGGCCATACAGCACATTGGTTGGCTGGGGATCTTCCCGAGAAGAGTGTATACATAGATCCCTCTCCAGGCTCAAACTAACCAGAGAGAAAACAAGCCCTCTCTTCTTCAACTCCTCTTCCCCTCCTCTTCCCCTGGGACCTCTTCCCTCTTTCCTTCCACACAACAGGGCCTTTCCTTCCTCATACGCTTGGCCAGGCTGCTATGAATGCCTGTCTCCCTTTCCACGGATAACAAGGCACAGGCGTACGCGTGGGAGAAAGGAGATCTGGAGCTGTGGTAATGGGAGACTGGGAGAGGGGTAACAGGGGAGCGGTGGTGAGGACAGAGGGATGAACCCCTGCTGGGTGACTCTGGTTAGTGGCTCCAGATGGTGTAAACTGGCAGAGGGGTAACGCACACACTTACTGTATGTTCAAGCATTCACACACACGCGCGCACACACACTCACACCTCCCTTCATCCCCACAAATCCACATCACCATTCATGGCACTACTCTCCCAGGCAGCTCTATGTGAGGGTCACCCAATCTCCCATTCTGTGGGATATTCCCCATTTCCCCCATTACCTTAGGTTATAGCTAACCTCTGACACCAAGTGGCTGTCCTTCCCGGATGATTGACAGCCCTGCTGTGTTAACAAGACTGGAATCACCCAACGTTCTCTCATGGGTCCGCATATTCTATATTCTGATAACAGTATAATCACATTCCAAACAATGACCATTTATCTATGCCACAATAACCCAATTCCAACAAACTATAAGATTTGGCCATTTAATTTTTGCCATGGAAATCCAATTTTCTCAGAATGATCAGAAGGATTACATTTTGATGCTGTTGTGCTCACATGATGTTCCATGCACATGCCATTTATAATCTCCTCAGCCTTGTCCCTGATGTGAATTTGTATTAGTCTGAATAATAGAAAAGTCTGATATGAACCCCATTCCTTCAGTGCAGTCTCTTTTGTGTCCCAAATGGCACCCTATTCCCTATGGGCCCTGTCAAATGTTGTGCACTGCCTATGAAATAGGGTGGAATAGGGTTCTGAGAGTGATATAGATTTGTTCCCGCCAGAGAAGTCTCCTCTCATCTCGGCACCTGCCCAAACTGATGTCACATCACTGCCAGTAAGACCAAAAAATTATGTTATGACAGGTTTTACAGAAACTCAGTGGGAATTCAAGGGCTCGGGCGCTTCACGGACTAATCACATTTATAAAAAGACAATATCAGTGTTCAAATGGGATAATGGCGGAGCGGCTAGACTGACGACGCTGACTGCACGGCACACACAGACAGACAGAACAGATAGAAGCCACCAGAGCCTAAAAGTAAACTAATATGAGCGTGAGCTAATAAGTAGGCTCTAGTGAACAGACAGGGATAGTATCCCATCAGATCCATCTGCATCCCAAATTGCACTTCATTCCCTATGAAGTGCACTACTTTTGTCAAGGGCCCATAGGGAAATATGGTGCCATTTGGGTCGCATCCACAGAGAGACAGAGAGAGAGAGAGAGAGAGAGAGAGAGAGAGAGAGAGAGAGAGAGAGAGAGAGAGAGAGAGAGAGAGATACAGAGAGAGAGAGAGATACAGAGATACAGAGAGATACAGAGAGAGAGAGAGATACAGAGAGAGAGAGAGATACA